>CM016624.1:68581973-68669452 GCA_005393395.2 Gossypium australe | reverse complement strand
GCTTCGTCCCCAGATGTTATTACTGGTACTTTCACACTTTATGATACTACTGTGATTGCATTGATTGATCCTGGTTCGACTCATTCATATGTGTGTGAACTTTAGTATCCAGTAAGACTTTACCTGTTGAGTCTACTGAGTTTGTGATCCGTGTGTCCAACCCTTTGGGTCGCTATGTACTGTGTTGTAAAGTGTGTAAAAGTTGCCCGTTGATTGATTCGAGATTCTTGTTTCCCAGCTGAGTTAATGTTGTTTCCCTTCGATGAGTTTGACATAATTCTGGGAATGGATTGGCTAACTTTGTATGATGCAGTGGTGAATTGTAAAAGAAAGATCATTGATTTGAGATGCCAAAACGGTGAGATCATCCGGGTTGATCCAATAATTTGGATGGGTTGCCTACAGTAATATCCTTGATGTTAGCCCGAAAATATATGAGAAAAGGGTGTGAAGCTTATTTAGCTTATGTGCTGGATAATAAAGTGTTGGAAAAAGATTGAATCTATACCAGTTGTGGGTGAATACCTAGATGTGTTTCCTAAAGAATTATCGGTTTACCACCAGTACGAGAGGTTGAATTTGGCATCGAACTAGTTCCGGGGGACGACTCCAATTTTGATAGCTCCGTATCGGATGGCACCTACCGAGTTGAAAGAGTTGAAAGCACAGTTGCAAGAGTTGACAGATAGGGGCTTTGCACGACCGAGTTTCTCTCCTTGGGGTGCACCAGTTTTATTTGTGAAAAAGAAAGATGGGACTATGCGAATGTGTATTGATTATCGCCAGTTAAATAAAGTGAAAATAAAGAATAAGTACCCGTTACCTTGGATTGATGACTTTTCGATCAGTTGAAAGGGGCTTCAGTGTTTTCAAAGATTGATCTGAGATCGGGTTATTATCAACTGCGAGTTAGAGATTCTGATGTGCCTAAAACTGCATTCCGATCGAGGTATGGACATTTTGAGTTTTTGGTTATGCCTTTTGGGCTTACTAACGCACCTGCTATTTTTATGGATTTGATGAATCGGGTTTTCAGACAGTTTTTGGATCGGTTTGTAGTAGTGTTTATTGACGATATACTGATCTACTCCAAAGATGAAATCGAGCATGCAGAGCATTTGAGATTAGTGCTACAAACTTTGCGAAATCAGCAGTTGTATGCGAAGTTTAGTAAGTGTGAGTTCTGGATGAAAGAGGTCAGCTTTTTTGGGACATGTTGTTTCAGCATCAGGTATTCAAGTTGATCCGAACAAAATCTCAGCTATACTTGATTGGAAGCCATCGAAAAATGTTTCCGAGATTCGAAGTTTTCTGGGACTTGCGGGTTACTACAGACGGTTTGTGAAAGGTTTTTCTGTGATAGCTACACCTTTGACAAAGCTATTAAAGAAAGATGTCAAGTTCGAGTGGTCAAAAAATTGTCAGAAAAGTTTTGATCAGTTGAAAGCCCTTTTGACGGAAGCTCCAGTATTAGCTCAGCCTGAATCGGGTAAAGAATTTGTTGTGTATTCTGATGCTTCCTTAAGTGGTTTGGGCTGCATATTGATGCAGGAAGGCAAAGTAGTAGCCTACGCTTCGAGACAATTGAAGCCGCATGAAAGAAATTACCCGACGCATGATTTAGAGCTTTCAGCCATTGTGTTCGCACTGAAGATTTGGCGTCATTACTTATTCGGCGAGAAATGTCACGTTTACTCGGATCACAAAAGTTTGAAGTACTTGATGACTCAGAAAGACCTGAACTTAAGATAGCGCAGATGGTTGGAATTGTTAAAAGATTACAAATTGGTAATTGACTATCATCCGGGAAAAGCTAACGTTGTTGCAGATGCACTAAGTAGAAAACCATTGTTTGCTCTTTGTGTGCTGAACGCACATATAGTTATGGCTGGTGATGGTTCGATCATAGCTGAGATGAAGGCTAGACCGTTGTTTATTCAGCAAATTAGTGATGCACAGAAAGTTGACAAAGATATGACTTCTAGACGAGCACAATGTGAAAATGATACAGAGTCAGAATTTTGAATTGATAAAAATGACTGTTTGAACTATAAAGGCCGATTGTGTGTACCGAGAAATGCTGACTTGATTTAGATGGTATTGGATGAAGCTCATAATAGTCAAATATCGATACATCCGGGTAGCACAAAGATGTATAATGACTTGAAACAGTTCTTTTGGTGGCCAGGCATGAAACGAGATATATCTGAATTTGTTTCGAAATGCTTAGTTTGTCAGCAAGTAAAAGCTGAGCATCAAGTGCCATCCGGACTACTTCAGCCAATCATGATACCTGAATGGAAATGGGATAGAATTACAATGGATTTTGTATCCGGTCTCCCTATGACACCGAGTAAGAAAGATGCCGTCTGGGTTATAGTTGATAGACTGACTAAATCAGCTCATTTTGTGCCAGTACGTACAGACTATTCACTCGATAAACTTGCTGAATTGTACGTATCACAGATTGTGAGATTGCATGGTGTACCGAGTTCCATTGTTTCAGACAGAGACCCGAGATTCACATCGCAGTTTTGGAAGAAGTTGCAAGATGCTTTAGGTACTAAACTTCATTTTAGTACAGCCTTTCATCCGCAGACTGACGGTCAGTCTGAACGAACTATTCAGATACTTGAGGACATGTTGAGATGTTGCGTTCTCGAGTTTGAAGGTACGTGGGAATGATACCTACCTTTGATTGAATTTGCTTACAATAATATCTTTCAATCTAGTATCAAAATGGCGCCCTACGAAGCTTTGTACGGTCATAAATGTCGAACACCATTGTATTGGACTGAGCTCAATGAAAACAAAATACACGGGGTTGGTTTGATCAAAGAAACTGAACAAAAAGTGGCTGTGATCAGAGATACTTTGAAAGCTGCCTCAGACCGACAAAAGTCTTATGCTAATTTAAAACGTAAAGGTGTTGAATTTCAAGTCGGAGATCGAGTATTCTTGAAAGTTTCTTCGTGGAAAAAAGTACTCCGATTTGGACGAAAAGGCAAACTTAGTCCGAGATTCATCGGACCTTATGAAATCACTGAACGTATTGGGCCTGTTGCTTATAGATTGAAGTTACCCTCTAAGTTAGGAAAGATACATGACGTATTTCATGTTTCGATGCTTCGTAAGTACAGATCAGATCCGTCTCATGTGATCACACCGTCAGAGATTAAAATCCGATCCGATTTGACATATGATGAAGAACCGATCCGTATCTTAGCTTGAGAAATGAAAGAGTTGAGAAATAAGAGGATTCCATTAGTGAAAGTATTATGGAATAGTCACGGAGTTGAAGAGGCTACGTGGGAGCCTGAGGATTCAATGAGGCAACAATATTCGACTTTGTTTAACGGTAAGATTTTCGAGGACGAAAATCCTTAAGGGGGGAGAGTTGTAACAGACCGATTTTGACCCTAATCGGAACAGTGGTTTCGGGACCACGAATCTGAGTCTGAGAAATATTTTAATATTATATTTTGAGTCTATTATATGTAAATTGATATGTGTGGAAGTTTTGTAGAAAAATTTATTCGTTTATGTGTTTAATTTAGAAAAAGGACTTAATCGAGTAAAGTAAAAAAGTTGCAATCTATAGTAGAAAGTGCCTATTTGATGATGGCTTTTTAACATGGGGTATTAAAAGGGCAATTAGCCCATTTCTAGGTTAGTGGGTGGCAATTTTCATAACTAACCTTAAGTTATATATTAGTTTTATTTTATTTTAAAGGTTAAATTAGTAATTGAATAATTACTTAATATATATGTTAAAATAACATAAACAAAGCCATCATCTTTTCCACTCTTTCATGGCCGAATATTGAAGGAAGAAATAAGCTTTGGGATTCTTTGATTTTCGGCACTTTTAGGCTAAAATTCAAGGTGAGTTTTTAGTCAGTTTTTGTTAATTTTTAAGTTTTTGAGATCGTTGCTTCGAACCGTAGCTGACCCATGTTGTAATTTTTAAATCTAAGCATGTCTAAGGTTCATCCATTAACATTGTTTTATGATAATTGATGTTTGATGAATTTTAATCTTAGGATAGATTAAGATTGATAAGTTTTGTATTGAAGTTTTAGTGAAAATTGAGTAAATAGGATTAAATTGTAAAAATAAATTTTTAGAGGGGCCTATTTGCAAAATAAATGAAAAATATAGACTTGTATAGTCCCTAGGAGTATTCGGCCCTAAAGAATTATGTGTAAATTATGTGTATTTTGTGTTTTGTGCAATTAGGACTAAAGTGTAAAATTGTAAAACCCTAGGGGTAAAAGGGTAATTTGCCCCTTTATGTGATTTGGGACTAAATTGAAATGAAATGTATTTGAATGAGCTAAATTCTAATGTATTTAGTCAAGAACAAAGAAAAATGGATTTGGATCGGGGAAAGACGAAGGTTATTGAATAGCCGGTCTACGCGGTCCGTCGACTGCCGAGGTAAGTCCTTAAGTTAAAATATATCATAGATTTAATTATGAACATGTTTAATGATATTATTTGATAAGTTTGAGTATGAATCTATGTGGTAGCCGAATATAAAGATCTTACATTGGATTGTATATGTTTTGTAAATGCAATCAAATGAATAGATACATTTAATATGATATGTGAATGTGATTGGTGTATATGATTCATTGGTAATGATAGTATTGAGAAATTTAAGTTGATGGAGTAACATTAACTATGTTACTAATGAAATTTAGTAATGTTGTGCATGAATATATGATAGCCGAATGTGGGTATAAGGTTGAGTTGAATTGTAATTGTTAATTATGTTATGAATAAGCTTGTTCAGCTTGAAATGTGAAGTTAAAATGAAGTATATTTGATGTTGCGAGTTAGCCTTAAGTGATGTGTATTGAATGGACAAATGGGTTGGTTATTTCAGGCTTAATGCCTAGCAGGCCTTGTGCCGGTGATCTATATCAGGCTTAATGCCTAGCAGGCCTTGTGCCGGTGATCTATTTCAGGCTTAATGACTAGCAGGCCTTGTGCTGGTGTAATATGTCAGGCTTATCGCCTAGCAGGCTTAATGCTGGTGATATGTTATAAACGGAGAATCCGAGTATCAAGCAAGTTAAGACTTATTTAAATGATGCTATGTGCTACAAGCTTGGGTAAGATTTAGTTTATTACATTAATAAGGAACGAGGTAAAGTACTTTGGAAATGTTTGAGTGATGTGTGATGTAATGAAGTTGATGATACAAGTTATATTTTGTTTTGGAGATATTGAATTTATCATTGATATACATGAACTATTTATATAATGTGAGTTTTATGCTTATATATGTGTTTGTACCCTTGAAGTTTCGATTCTAATTGAGGAGGGCAATGGTAAAAGAGATTGATAATTATGACATGTTTATTTGAATTGGAATATACAAATGTTAATAATTAAGTTAAGGGCATTGAGTGTAGTCGGTCATGAATAATTTATTTATATAATGTTTATATTCACTGTTGAACTTATTTATTTAAAGGTTTGAATGTTTGATTATTGAGTTGTATTTGCTTATGACTTACTAAGCTCGTAAGCTTACTCCGTGTGTTTTTAATGATCTATTTTATAGTTTTGGTCAAGCTACGGGCTCGTGCAAGCGTCAGCAAAGTCAACCACACTATCATCTATTTGGTACACCTTTAGTTTGGTTTATTTTGATAAAGGCATGTATAGGATGTTTAACGTTCTTGTTTGAGTTGGGAACTTGGATAATATATGTATATAGCCATACGAATATGGCTTTTATTTTGTGTTTTGATGAAGGTACATAGGGTTTTCTTTTTAATGTCTTAATGATGCTTATGGTTGTGTTATTTTGATACCAAAGTGGTAAGGACTTATTTACCATATATTAGAACATGGTTCTTGATATCTATTATAGGTACAATTTGTCTTATGAAAAATGATATTTTTGTTATGTTGTGTTTGGTATTCAGGTATGTTAAATTGGGTTAGACATAACGATTGAAATCGAATAGGTAGTTAGGTATTGGTTAATAATCTGATTTTGGTTTAAAATGTTTGATCATTCGAGTTTAATGCAGTTGTAATTGTTACTTATACTAAAGTGTTTAATACATTTATAAACTATTTGGAAATCTGTTAATGAAACAAAGTAGTTTAGTATATGTTAAGTTGGTATATGTATGATGTTTTGAGTACTAAGTAAACGAATTAAATATGCTATGAGTTATTTTTTTTATGTTCTTGAACGTACTATAAGAATATATAGATAGGTGATACACATACCCTATAGACATCTTAGTTTCAATTATATCCACATGAATGAGTTCATGTGGGCCTTGATTTGAATTGTCGGTTGGCTTAATTTGAATTTTTGGTTTGAACTATTAGTGGATATTTGAAATTTAATCTATGATTTTGCAAATCGTTATATGCATAAATTGTGATAAATGCCTGTGATATTCTTAGTCTAGTTCGGTATTCTCATAACCCTAATCCAGCGACGGACATGGGTTAGGGGTGTTACAATACTATTCATATAGAGAAATATCTGTAGAAAATTGATTGAACTATGAATTTAAAACTATGAAAAGTATGGTATGTATATTGGTAGTGAATTTGATAAATTCAAGTATGTGATGATTGGTGTATGAGTACTGAAACATTGGAGTACCATTGTATATGTGTGTCTAGAATGTATGTTATGAGATGTTTGTTTTGTTAGGTGTATGTTAGTGAATTAAAATGTTGGGTTAGATTGTATCAGTGTATGATGAGTCTGTAAAGTGAGTCTGTGTTTGTTCACCGCGATGGTGTCTAATGGAGTCCATCGGGACGAAAAAAAACATGAACTCTGATATGAAACTCTGAAGAAAAAGTCCATGGTCATGGCATCCTCTGAAAAGGAACTAATGAATGGTGATTATCTAATAGGGTTCTTTGCGTGTCCTAGGGCAATGATGGGCAAACCTCACTTAATGTGAGTTTAGGCAAATCCATATCGCAAACACGACAGTTTTGGGATGCCTATGTGGCATCCTATAAGCCTTTGTGGCATACTCTGAATGAATAGCCCTTGTGGCATACTCTGTATATATAGCCTTTGTAGCATACGCTGTATGAACTGCCTTTGTGGCGTATTTTGGAATAAAGACTTATGGTGTACACAATATATCGTTTGTTTGCCTCCGATGTGTTCCGTGATGTCTGCCGGGACAATAAACACGAGACTCTGTATGATTGCTTGTATGGCGTGCTCTATTAGGCTTAAGTGGCATGAACTATAAAAAATGTCTGGTAAGATATGGATATGAATGTTTGTCTCTATTGTAAGATATGATGAAATTTTTTTAGTTTTGTGATAAGTAAAGCTATGTTAAAGGTATCAATATGTTCTAAGTTAAGAATGAGAAATCTTAAAGGTTTCCATAAAAATGAGTCATGTATATGTAAATCAAGAAGGGTATCTGTTATGATGATCTGTATATATGAAAAGTGTGGGGTATTGTATCTTCTCCTGGAATTATTTCGAATCAGAGTTAATGTTATCTAGAATTATGGGATTTTGATATATCACTGTATGAAATTTGTCAGAATGGTCTATGTAGTGATTTATCAGTATGGATATGTATGACACTGAATCAGGGCATGTCTAAGTATGAATTAATGGTATTATATTTTGCACGAGTATTTGCCAAACATATGCGCAACTGCCCGTGATAAATGTTAGTGAAAAATTGTTTGAAATAAGTGTACAAATTAAGGTAAACATTATTGGAAGTGGTTTCTAAGGGTATGCTCTGTGAAGAAATTATTATGGGACTAGAGACATATGAAATAATTGGGAAGGACCTTTCAGTTAACTAAATCGTAACATCCTGAAAAGGCCCTATGCATTTTCGGTTTAATTGTACGAAATGACATGTCTTATGTGTTATGAATGTGTTTTGAACGTTTTTGGAAACCTGGAAATGTATGGAAATGTTAAGTTTAAAAGAGGAAAGTGAACATTTTTGGAAACTAAGCAATGTAAGGAAATGATTTGGAAATGATTCAAAAGAGGAAAGTGAACATTTCTGGAAACTTGGAAATGTAAGGAAATGTTAAGCTTAAAGGAGGCAAACGAAAATTTTTGGAAACTCGGAAATGTAAAGAAATGTCAAGTTTTAAAGTTTAAAAAGAGGAAATTAAGGCAGGGTGGCCTTAAGAAAATAAGTAGGAGGATTCTGACACACAATCAGGCTTGGAAAAGTGGCCTGAAGATGTCACCTAAGGCCCAGCAAGTGACGCCACAAGCTTGTATATTTGGGCCAGGGTTCGAGTCACTTGGGGAGCAAATAAAGAAGTTTTATTTTTGCTTCCAGAAGCAGAGAGGTGGACAGCACAAGGCTTCTAAAAGAGGAGTTTTATTCTCTTTAAATTTCGTCTAAATAGGAGATAAATAATGGATTTATTTATCATTATTTTCAAGAGATAATTGTTGGATTAATTCTTTTATTTTGTGATAATTAAAAGGATAAAGCTATCAAATAGAAGAGTGGTGGCCAAGTAAGGGATTCTGAGTAGTAATTTCGGCTATAAAAGGAAGAGAATAGGGCTACTCATCAAATTTTCTTCCTCCTCTTCTCTCTGCCGAATTTTTCCATAGCAAACTACTATCTTCTCTTTTATTTTGTCAAACCGAATATACCAATAATCTCTAGTGAAATCGATTTCTTTTAAGTCTCAAAAGCTGAATCTTTGTGACTCCAAGCAAGGGTGCAGTCGACTGAGGTATTAAGGTAAGAACAATGGATTTTGTTGTTCAGTTTCTTTTTATCGAGATCTAGGAACTGATTCTCTTGTTGTCTCTTAGCCGAATATTAAAGGAGGAACTCCGGGATTTTTGATAGTTGTCAACTTCAAGAGAAGGGATTTTTTTTCGGGATTTAAAGCTTCAAGGTAAGACATCTGATATTCGGCCATAGGCCATTTAATGATGATTAAGTGTTAGAAATCGATCTAATGTGTGAATATAGGGTTTTTGATGGCATTAAGGAAGCAAGGATCCAATTCGGGATTTAAGATTTGGAAGGTAAGCATCTATATATATTCGGCTAAGGCCAAGATTAGTATTTAGATCTGTTCGTTAAATGTTCAAAAGCCGAAAACTAACCAAGTTAATTGATTCAATGATGGCCGATTGAAGGAAGGCATAGCACAAAGTTTTCAGGATTTGGTTAACAGTGAAATCGGCATCAAAGGTAAGTTTTAAGAATACAAATCCTACTAGAATTTGGTTTTATAGGCTTTTATGCTAACATATCAAGGTTACCAAATGTAGGAATTGAGATCTAAAGGAATAGATCAGTTTTTCGGGATTTCAAGGAATTTGTTAAGCAAATCAGGTGTGTACCCCACACTAATTTTTAATATGTTTTATGGCTATGTATGATTAAATATGTATATGTGATATTAAGAATATGAAAGTGGCTAAGGTACCATGTTATGGTACTAAGTACTCAGGTACGTTTCCTACTCCTACTAGGAATATGAAAAATGTTATTTGTAACATGAGAATATGATAAGAATGTGAACTCTGGCATATTAATGCGTATTATAAAATGGGGCATAATGGTTTTTGAAAGGGGAAGTGAATGTGGTGACCTAAGACCACGAACACGGTGACCTAAGACCGCAGTATCTGAATGTGGTAACCTAAGACCACAGTAATCTGAATGCGGTGACCTAAGACCGCGATATATGAATGTGGTGACCTAAGACCACGAACTATGAGGGCGACTGCCTTCGATGGAGTGTAGCGGATGGAGGGTCGACTTAGTAGTCCCCACGGTGTACAGGTTGGTACGGGGGAGTGTAGCGGATGGCTAATTAGGTTTGGGTTTGGGAATGCATCATTAAATGTATTCTATGATTTGAATGTGTATCATATGTATGCCTGATTCTATTATGACTTAGTGTTGTGTACACATTGAGTCTGTTGACTCACCCCGTTGTGGGAACATGTTTCAGGTGATGAGCAGTGATGGACTGGGACGGCAGAACTTGTGGTGGCCATGCTCAACGTGAAGTTTTTATTTTATTTTTTTTGGGCTATTAATTTTAAAGTACTTGGAATTATTGGATTTGTTTTGATGTAATAAGGCCACTGTTGGACTATTTTATTGTTATTTATGTTGCAAATTTTATTAAGTTAAAGTTTAAGTAAATTATTTTTAAATATACTCCATATGTCTTACCACTATGGGTTATAAAAAAAAAGGGTTTTCTAATATAAAAATCGAGTTGGTTTTCAACACAAGCCCAACCCAAACAATTTCTTTAAAAATTTCACACAAGATTTTCTTAAGTAACAAAAGGATTTGAACCGGTTTACTTGAGGAACATACCAAATCTGGTCAAGGCTCGTGGGTCGGGTTTGGGGTGTTTCAGTTTGGTATCAGAGCCCAGTTTCAAACCATCGGCCTGGGGTTTAAGGCCCAAAACGTTTTCAAATCGAGCCCAAATGAGTTTTTGAAGATAAGTAGGTTTTTCTGGCATGGAACCAAGTCTCCGACCCGCAGTCCACCAGGTAAGTACCCCTAACCATCTGTATGATTATATGATTTATAGAAGGGTACAAAAGGAATGGAACGTAGAATAGAATGATAGGTACTTGAACCCTAGGACTAGCCTACCCCAACTACTACATAATACTTAAATGCCTAACTAAATAAACCTATGGCTAAGTCAACCGAGTTAGGGTGTGGTAACTCATGTGCGCATGTCTGGGATTGGATCCGGAAGAGCCTGGTATTTAAGCAGTCCTAGTGACTCACCTCCTCTTCGCAGGAATCCTACCTGGTGCGTAGCTTCGGTTCACCCTAACCAAGAGGACTCAGTAGGTGTGGCAACCTCTGTACGCATGTCTAGGAATGGTTTCAGTGGGAGCTTGGTACTTAAGCAGTCCACGTGACTCACCTCCTCTCTACTTGAATCCTACCTGGTGCATAGCTTTGGTTCACCCTGACCAAGAGGACTCGGTCATAGGCTAAACGCAATAACTAAAACCCGAAAGGGAACTAGCCGTGTTTTTATGGAAACCCTAGTTTAAAAAAAAATTCACTCTTTTGAATTGAGAAAATTGTTATTTTCGAAAAATTTTCCAAAAACTTCTAGTTTGCAAAATTACTAAAATACCCCTAGTGGTAAAATTACGAAAATGCCATTGGTTTATAAAATGTCCAACTACCCAACAGTTTTACCAAAATCTCATTATTTTATAAATGTTCAAAAACCCTAATTTGCAAATTATCAAAAATACCTTGATTTTGGAAAATTACAAAATTGCCCTCAACTTACCAAAATTACCAAAATGACCCTGATTTTCAAAATTTTTGCAACATCACCGATTTGGAAAATAAAATTCTCAAAGAGAACCCTCGAAGTTTTGCAAAATTTGGAAATACCCCGGAATTATTGAACTTTGCAAATTTACTTTGGTTTATTACCAAAATACCCCCGAGGTCCAAAATTACCAAAATACCCCCGAATTTCAAATTTTTCCAAAATACCCCGGGACTTTAAAAAAAAATTTCAAAATACTTTTTGACAAAATCACCAAGGAACTTTTTCTTCTGAAAAATTATGAAAATACCCCTATAGGATAAATTACGAAAATACCCCTAGGTAGTGAGAAAACAACAAACAGTGAAAACTACAACATTTTTCTGAATGAATGAAAGTTCATAATTGATTGATGGATGTATGAATGGATGTAAAGACTGTGTGCATGTATGAATACGAAAGAACCACTCCTAAAACTCTTTTCATAAAATTTCTTCGCAGGTAATCAAGTGAAACAAAGACTAATTCATAAAACTTCTTAATCAGATCTCGACGATAGAAATGAGTTCTAGAGGACGTGGCCATCGCGGACGCGGTAGAGGAAGAATAACTAGGTCAGAACCCGTTAGATCGAGTCAAGGGTCTGATAATGAAGTACCACCGCCACCACCATCCCCAGCTGTTGGTGTTGAGCAGCAAGCTCAGACGGGGGATGATGCTGTGTCGCAGGCTGCGCTGCGAGTTTTGGAGTTAGTGGCTGGTGCAGGAGGATCGGGAACTCGTAAGTCTATGCCTGAACGACTTCGAGCTAATGGAGTCGAAATGTTTCGTGGAGTATCTGGTGTGGCACCCAGTACAGCTGAGTACTGGTTGGAAGCAACTGAGCGCATCATGGATGAGCTAGATCTGACCCCTGAGGAGAAGTTAAAAGGAATGGTGGCACTATTACGCGATGAAGCGTACCAATGGTGGTTAACTATACGAGATGGTACCACAGCTGAGGATCTGACCTGGGAGTATGTTAAGGAAGCATATCAAAAGAAATATGTTGGAACCAGGTACACGGATGAGCAAAGAAAAGCATTTCTGGGGCTGGTTCAAGGGAACAAGTCCGTTGCGGAATATGAGGCTAAATTTCTGAGGTTGAGCCGGTATGCTCGAGGAGTGGTGGCAACTGAGCATGAGCGCTGTGTCCGTTTTGAGGACGGACTAAGGGATGATCTGAGATTGTTGATAGCACCGCATCAGGAGCGGGAATTTTCTGCATTAGTGGAAAAGGCTAAAGTGGCTGAAGGAATCAAGGATTTTACAAAGCAGACTATGGATCAGAATAGGCCCAAAAGAAGTTTTGGATCGTCTGGAAAGGTTCATAAGAGGCCTAGAGTTGATGGGCCGTGAGGTCAGCAAGTTGGTTCAAGAGAGCGGTATCGTCCTTGTGATGTGTATGGAAAGAAGCATTTAGGAGAGTGCTGGAAGAAAACAGGAGGATGTTTTAAGTGTGGGTCCAGGGACCATGTGATCAAGGATTGTCCTAAGCAATCAGATGAAAGTCGACCAGCAGCTCAGAATGTTAGTCAGGCCGGTAGAGGAGGACAGCAGCCTCAACGAGGTCGTGGTTTAAGTAACTGAGGTAATGATGCTGGCAGAGGACGTGGAACACAGGGCAGAGGTGCTACTAATGCTAGGCAAGGCAACCGGGTTTGGTTTATGCGGTTCGCCGGAGGGAGGAAGGAGACGCACCGGATGTTATAACCGGTATGTTCTTTATTTTTGGCAAGCCCTATTTTGCTCTAATTGATGTGGGCTCGACCCATTCTTATGTTGCATGTAGTGTAGTGGAAACACTAGGCCTAGACTCTGAACTTTCTGATAGGCAGATGACTGTAGTAAGCCCATTAGGCCAAACTATAGTGGTGGATAAGATCTTTCGGAATGTACCCCTAGAGATTCAGGGAGTGAACTTTCGGGCTGACTTAATGGAACTACCCTTTGGGGAGTTTGAACTTATCCTTGGAATAGACTGGCTAGTAGAGCATCGGGCCGTGTTGGATAGTGCGGCTAAATGAATGGAACTAAGGACCCCAGAGGATGAAGTAGTTGTAATGATCGGAAAAAGAAGAAACTACCTGTCTAACGTAGTTTCGGCGTTAAAGGCTGAGAAAATGGTTAAGAAAGAGTGCAAGGCGTTCTTGGCCTTCGTAAGTGCGTTGGGTGGAAAGGAAGAAGGTGTTAGTGGAGTGAGAACGGTAAAGGACTTTGAAGATGTATTTCCAGAGGAATTACCAAGAATACCCCCAGATAGGGAGGTGGAATTTGGAATAGACCTGCTGCCGGGAACAGCTCCTGTGTCAATTGCCCTATATCGAATGGCACCAAAGGAGTTGGTTGAGCTCAAGGCTCAAATCCAAGAATTACTGGATCGTGGGTTCATTCGACCCAGTGTGTCTCTATGGAGAGCACCGGTTCTGTTTGTGAAGAAGAAGGACAGAACTATGCGTATGTGCATAGATTACCGTTAGTTGAATAAGCTGACCATCAAGAACAAGTATCCTTTGCCAAGGATCGATGACTTGTTCGACCAGCTGAAGGGGGCTGCAGTATTTTCAAAGATAGACTTAAGGTCGGGATATCATCAGTTGAAGGTGAAAGAGGCCGATATCCATAAGACAGCTTTTAGGACAAGATACGGCCATTTTGAATTTGTAGTAATGCCGTTTGGATTGACGAACGCTCCAGCCGCGTTCATGGTATGATGAACCGAGTTTTCCAACCCTACTTGGATAGGTTCGTCGTTGTGTTCATCGACGATATTTTGGTGTACTCCAAGTCTGAAGAGGAGCATGATGAGCATCTCCGAGTTGTACTGCAAGTGTTAAGGGAGAAGAAGCTCTATGCCAAATTCAGCAAGTGTGAATTTTGGCTTAAGGAAGTTGCGTTTTTAGGACATGTGGTGTCTGCAGAGGGAATAAGGGTAGATCCTAGGAAGATCGAAGCAGTGTTGGATTAGAAACCACCTAGGTCCATGGCTGAGATCCGAAGTTTCTTGGGTTTGGCAGGCTATTACAGAAGGTTCGTGGAAGGGTTCTCGTCGATAGCCGCGCCTTTGACAAAGTTGCTAAGGAAGGAAGTACCCTTTGAATGGAATGATAAGCAATAGGAGAGCTTTGAAAAGCTTAAAAAAGTGTTGACGGAAGCTCCAGTGTTAATTCAGCCGGAGGCAGGAAAGGATTTTGTGGTATACTGTGACGCTTTGCATACGGGATTAGGATGTGTTCTAATGTAAGATGGAAAAGTAGTCGCTTATGCGTCTCGACAATTAAGGCCGCATGAGGTTAACTACCCAACCCATGACTTGGAATTGGCAGCAGTGGTTTTCGCCCTTAAGGTGTGGAGGCACTATCTCTATGGAGAAAGGTCAATGATCTACACAGATCACAAGAGCCTTAAGTATCTGTTGACTCAGAAGGAGTTGAACTTGAGGCAGCGAAGGTGGGTAGAGTTATTGAAGGATTATGATTGTTCGATAGAGTACTACCCAGGCAAGGCGAATGTGGTAGCTGATGCCCTAAGTCGGAAGGTTGTGTCAAATTGAAGGGCTATGTTCGCTCACTTAAGTTTGTATGATGATGGAAGCCTGTTGGCAGAGTTGCAAGTCAAGCCTACATGGCTGAGTGAGGTGAAAAGGGGACAGTTGGCTGATAAGGACCTAAGTGCTAAGTTACAGCAAGTACAGAACGGGAAGTTAGAGGATTATGGCATTAATAATGAAGGAGTATTGTGTTACAAAGGAAAAATCTATATACCGAAGGACGAGGGGTTAAGACAGAGGATTCTTCGGGAAGCGCATAGTAGCCCTTATGCTATGCATCCGGAGGAATTAATTTGTACAGAGATCTAAGAGAACAATTTTGGTGGCCTGATCTTAAACGAGAAGTTACTGAATTCGTGGGGAAATGTCTGACGTGTCAGCAAGTTAAGGCTGAACACCAAGTTCCATCGGGATTGCTGCAACCAATCGAGATTCCACAATGGAAGTGGGAAAGACTACTAAGAAGGACTCGGTATGGGTAATAGTGGACCGTTTGACCAAGTCCGCGCACTTCATTCCGGTAAGAGTTGACTATTCTCTTCAGAAGTTAGCCAAATTATAGTGGCGGAAATTGTAAGGTTACACGGAGTGCCGTTGTTAATTATTTCGGATAGAGACCCAAGGTTCACGTCTCGGTTTTGGAGGGCACTTCATCAAGCTTTAGGCACTAAGTTGGACTTAACTACGGCTTTTCATCCACAATCGAACGGGCAGTCCGAACAGGTTATACAAGTGTTGGAGGATATGTTGAGAGGCTGTGTGATGGATTTCTGAGGAAGTTGGGAAGACTACTTGCCTTTAGCAGAGTTCACCTACAACAACAGTTATCAGGCTAGTATTCGGATGGCACCATATGAAGCATTGTATGGTCAGAAATGTCGAACTCCTACTTGTTGGACTGAGTTAGGAGAACGTCGAGTTTTGGGCCCAGAGTTAGTGGCAGAAACTGAAGAAAAGGTTGAGATAATCAGAGCACGGTTAAAGGAAGCCTCTGATAGGCAGAAGTCGTACGTAGACCTTAAGCGGAAGGAAATAGAGTTTAAAGTGGGAGACCAGGTGTTTCTGAAAGTCTCGCCTTGGAAAAAGGTGATGAGGTTTGGTCGGAAAGGAAAGTTAAGCCCAAGGTTTATAGGGCCCTATCGAGTACTGAAGCGAGTTGGGCCAGTGGCGTACCAATTGGAGTTGCCACTAGAGTTGCAGCAGATGCACGACGTATTCCATGTATCCATGCTACGTCGTTACCAATCGGATCCGTCCCATGTGGTACCACTTAAAGAAGTGGAGCTAAGGCCAGACTTATCGTACGAGGAAGAGCCAATTCAAATATTGGAACGTGATGTGAAAGTGCTACGGGGGAAGACAGTTCCTCTAGTCAAAGTGTTATGGCGCAATCATGGATCGGGAGAAGCTTCGTGGGAGCCAGAAAAGGCAATGCGACAGCAATACCCTCAATTATTTTAGTTAGAACTGTAACATCCTAAAAAGGGCCTATGCATTTTCGGTTTAATTGTATGAAATGACATGTCTTATGTGTTATGAATGTGTTTTGAACGTTTTTGGAAACCTGGAAATGTATGGAAATGTTAAGTTTAAAAGAGGAAAGTGAACATTTTTAGAAACTAAGAAATGTAAGGAAATGATTTGGAAATGATTCAAAAGAGGAAAGTGAACATTTCTGGAAACTTGGAAATGTAAGGAAATGATTTGGAAATGATTCAAAAGAGGAAAGTGAACATTTCTGGAAACTTGGAAATGTAAGGAAATGTTAAGCTTAAAGGAGGCAAACAAAAATTTTTGGAAACTCGGAAATGTAAAGAAATGTCAAGTTTTAAAGTTTAAAAAGAGGAAATTAAGGCAGGGTGGCCTTAAAAAAATAAGTAGGAGGATTCTGACACACAATCAGGCTTGGAAAAGTGGCCTAAAGATGTCACCTAAGGCCCAGCAAGTGACGCCACAAGCTTGTGTATTTGGGCCAGGGTTCGAGTCACTTGGGGAGCAAATAAAGAAGTTTTATTTTTGCTTCCAGAAGCAGAGAGGTGGACGGCACAAGGCTTCTAAAAGAGGAGTTTTATTCTCTTTAAATTTCGTCTAAATAGGAGATAAATAATGGATTTATTTATCATTATTTTCAAGAGATAATTGTTGGATTAATTCTTTTATTTTGTGATAATTAAAAGGATAAAGCTATCAAATAGAAGAGTGGTGGCCAAGTAAGGGATTCTGAGTAGTAATTTCGGCTATAAAAGGAAGAGAATAGGGCTACTCATCAAATTTTCTTCCTCCTCTTCTCTCTACCGAATTTTTCCCTAGCAAACTCCTCTCTTCTCTTTTATTTTGTCAAACCGAATATACCAATAATCTCTAGTGAAATCGATTTTTTTTAAGTCTCAAAAGCCGAATCTTTGTGACTCCAAGCAAGGGTGCAGTCGACTGAGGTATTAAGGTAAGAACAATGGATTTTGCTGTTCAGTTTCTTTTTATCGAGATCTAGGAACTGATCCTCTTGTTGTCTCTTGGCCGAATATTAAAGGAGGAACTCCAGGATTTTTGATAGTTGTCAACTTCAAGAGAATGGATTTTTTTCGGGATTTAAAGCTTCAAGGTAAGACATCTGATATTCGGCCATAGGCCATTTAATGATGATTAAGTGTTAGAAATCGATCTAACGTGTGAATATAGGGTTTTCGACGGCATTAAGGAAGCAAGGATCCAATTCGGGATTTAAGAGTTGGAAGGTAAGCATCTATATATATTCGGCTAAGGACAAGATTAGTATTTAGATCTGTTCTTTAAATGTTCAAAAGCCGAAAACTAACCAAGTTAATTGATTCAATGATGGCCGATTGAAGGAAGGCATAGCATAAAGTTTTCGGGATTTGGTTAACAGTGAAAGCGACATCAAAGGTAAGTTTTAAGAATACAAATCCTACTAGGATTTGGTTTTATAGGCTTTTATGCTAACATATCAAGGTTACCAAATGTAGGAATTGAGATCTAAAGCAATAGATCAGTTTTTCGGGATTTCAAGGAATTTGTTAAGCAAATCAGGTGTGTACCCACACTAATTTTTAATATGTTTTATGGCTATGTATGATTAAATATATATATGTGATATTAAGAATATGAAAGTGGCTAAGGTACCATGTTATGGTACTAAGTACTCAGGTACGTTTCCTACTCCTACTAGGAATATGAAAAATGTTATTTGTAACATGAGAATATGATAAGAATGTGAACTCTGGCATATTAATGCATATTATAAAATGGGGCATAATGGTTTTTGAAAAGGGAAGTGAATGTGGTGACCTAAGACCACGAACGCGGTGACCTAAGACCGCGGTATCTAAATGTGGTGACCTAAGACCATAGTAATCTGAATGCGGTGACCTAAGACCGCGATATCTGAATGTGGTGACCTAAGACCACGAACTATGAGGGCGACTGCCTTCGATGGAGTGTAGCGGATGGAGGGTCGACTTAGTAGTCCCCACGGTGTACAGGTTGGTACGGGGGAGTGTAGCAGATGGCTAATTAGGTTTGGGTTTGGGAATGCATCATTAAATGTATTCTATGATTTGAATGTGTATCATATGTATGCCTGATTCTATTATGACTTAGTGTTGTGTACACATTGAGTCTGTTGACTCACCCCATTGTGGGAACATGTTGTGGGACGGCAGAACTTGTGGTGGCCATGCTCAACGTGAAGTTTTTATTTTATTTTTTTTTGGGCTATTAATTTTAAAGTACTTGGAATTATTGGATTTGTTTTGATGTAATAAGGCCACTGTTGGACTATTTTATTGTTATTTATGTTGTAAATTTTATTAAGTTAAAGTTTAAGTAAATTATTTTTAAATATACTCCATATGTCTTACCACTATGGGTTATAAAAAAAAAGGGTTTTCTAATATAAAAATCGAGTTGGTTTTCAACACAAGCCCAACCCAAATAATTTCTTTAAAAATTTCGCACCAGATTTTCTTAAGTAACAAAAGGATTTGAACCGGTTTACTTGAGGAACATACCAAATCTGGTCAAAGCTCGTGGGCCGGGTTTGGGGTATTTCATAAATAAGGAAGATTTAGTGGGTTAAGAGCAAGATAACGAGAGTATAAAAGAATGATCAAACTTTGGTGGTATCCGCTGAAATAAATGATGCGGAATAATGGTTGGAAAATAATAGTTCGAACAAGATTTCAAAGTATTCATCAAGGTATAGTTATGGTAAAACTTAGTAAGTAGTCATGTACTTACATGGCTTGTTATTGCTTTTCCGGTATCTGAAAATAGAGTTTGCCTGGAGGGACTACGCCAGGAGTAAGCCAAGATGGTGGTGAAGAGGGCTATTATGCATGCAATGGATTTGTGGCGTAGTCTAGGAATACACCCTTCGAGTTTGTAATAAATAAACTTTCATTTTTTAAGGATTTGTAATGAGTCTGTTGTAATAAGATTATTTTAAGTTAATTCCTTTGTTTTCATACAATAAGTTTTTTAATTAACATGTCAAATAATATGTTTAAAGAAATGAGAAATTTTAAATTTTTTTATTAATGATTGACTTTTGTGTAGTAACACCCAAATTCGAACCCTATGAATCGGGTCGTGTTTAGAATGTTAAACTTGATCTCTTTGGGATAATATATGTTCTCCCAAAATGATTCTATTTTACCTCATGGTAATAATTACATATTCTTTCATGAAAAGTCAATTACTATCAAATAGTAATCAAGTCATCCATCACAAAGATGAATGACTCGTGGCTACATTTACTTTTCATCAACCATGTAATACCTACTAGAGGATATCATTTACTCATATCTTGGGCTATCTATTCCACTACTGTGAATGACACTACATATTGAAAAAGTTGTACACCCAACGCACCTGCTTTCGATTCTTTATCTATTCGAACTCATGTTTTTACTTACATCAAAGTGTACTCATGCATATATAGTCTGCCATTCACTCAGGATTTATGTATGCCACATGTAACACCCCTTACCCGTATTCAACTCCGGAACCGGGTACGAGGCATTACCGGACTTGACTTGCCTGAGCATTCAACTTTGGGCTATAAAATTTGCTCTAATTTAAAACCTTTTCATTTACAATCGTAATGTCCCCATTATGGGTCTACGAGACCCTTTTCATATACCCGATATGCTTTGGGACCAAATCGAAACTTTTAAACACTTAAATTTTTTTCATAAAAATTGGCCCACACGCTCGTGTGTAGAGTGGGGCATGCCTGTGTGACATATCACACACCCGTGCTCTATACCGGTGTAGAATTATTTTCTTTTCGAACCTACACGGGTTTTCACACAGCCGGACACACACTCGTGTCCTCGCTCGTGTGTAAAAACCTGGGTATTCTGTTTGTGACGTCAGAAACCAATTATGGGCACATGGCCTAGGCACACTCCTGTGTGTTTAGCCCATGGTCGACACTGACTTACAACACTAACATGCAGGGGACACACGGCCAAGTCACACACCTATGGAACCGACCGTGTGTCACACACTGTCTAGACACACGCCTGTGTGTCTACCCGTTTGGACCAATTCAAGGCTATTTTCCAAGCCGTTTAGGCCCCATCAATTGCACATATTCACACATCATCACATAAACTTTTCAAATCATCAATTATAACTTTTGAATTATCATATTTGAACCATGTAAATCAAATTGTCTTCCCATATACAAGTGATAACTATTATTAGCACCATTACAATTGACATGAGCCATCATCCATGGCTAAACACAACCAACCCATAACTCTTTTAGGCCAACACATTTGGCTACTTTAACTATGACTTAATTAAACCAAAATAAGATCCCTATACATGCCATATCTCAAGAAGACTTTAAACCTTATACCCAAGTGACTGCTCGATAGTATGAAAGCATCTCCGGCAGTTTCCAACCCGAGCTAGTTAAGTTAACCTATAAGAGATAGGAAAGGAAGAGGAGTAAGCAATATCGCTTAGTAAGTTCATATGCAAATGATAAGAAACTATTGACATTTATTTATTATACTCAACCATAGGGTAATATGATGAGATTTTCACTGAAGCTTATGAATACCCATTCAATCATTCATAATGTTTTCTCATTCTAAACTTTCACCTGCCACAAACTCATATCATAAAACATTGTTCATCTTTACTTGCATTTATACCCTACATTTATCACCACAAAGACACATGCAAATTTCACTTTGTCAAGTTTCTCGATATCACCCTGGAACAATAATAAATACTCAGTGGTTTCGCACATAGCCCATCATTCAATATTTAGTAAGGTGGTATCACACATAGCCCACCATTAATTCTGAGCATGATGATATCGCACATAGCCCACCATTGATAATATTGGCGATGGTATCGCACACAACCCATCGCTAACTATTGATAAGGTGGTACCGTACACAGCCCACCATTAATTACACATTCACAGATATTTATCCACACACATTTTCCTATTTCGAATGTTCATCCGGGAATATCCTCACACTATATCATTCTTAAATAGATTTCTACAATAATCATTCACATTCACACAATGCATTAATAAATATAACATTTGCAATCAGGATACATCATTTACACATAACTCATTATGATTTCCTCATATACCGAATTTACCTCAAATGAGTTCTGGGCACATACCTGTACCTCTCATGATATAACCACACTCTTTCTCATTTTCAACATACCTGTTGAATCATTCTAAATGCTAAAGAATACTCTCAAGTCTCATACATAAAGTATCATATCAACATCACACCCCCGATAGGGTCTTACATGAAATATCATATCGATGCCATGTCCTTGACCTGGTCTTATGCGAAATCTCACTCCGAGGCCATATTCCAAATATGGTCTTACACGGGACCTTAATCATCATAGTATCATGATATTTGCATTCCCTCTATTCTTAGATTCAATTGAAGATTTTCATTTCTTAACATCCTGTTAAAAAGTATTTAATATATTCATGGAAACAATATACAATTTATACAACATCAAAATATTAAATTATTTCACTTAGATTTGCATTATTAGCAACGAACTTACCTCGATATCGAAAAGGGTAAAAAGGGACCTAATTGTCTATATTTCTCTTTTCTCCCATTCTAGGCCGAATCCCATTTTTTTTATCTAAAACAATAAAATTTACACATTTAATCACCATTTTAAAATTTCTACTTTGGCAAAATTACCATTTTGCCCTTAGACTTTAGCAAAATTACAATTTTACCCCTAGGC
The DNA here is from genome assembly GCA_005393395.2 of Gossypium australe. Classification (NCBI taxonomy): domain Eukaryota; kingdom Viridiplantae; phylum Streptophyta; class Magnoliopsida; order Malvales; family Malvaceae; genus Gossypium; species Gossypium australe. Next base: position 68,647,290 of record CM016624.1, on the reverse strand, counting down.
TCGTATATCAATTTTCATCCAACTTCTTCGCTAACCAAGCCTAGCTAATTCATATTCCCTTCTATAGTAACTCAAGATTTCAACTATTACACACATTTACCATTCATTTCACAACCTTTACAAAAAGGTCCTTTTAGGTGTTTTCATGATAACACCCTTCACAAAAGTTGTTTATCTAACAACTAGGACTCATTTTCTTCCATAAAAATACAGAAAAAAACTTAATTGCTTTCATGGTTAAACTCTAAACTCTTAACCATTTTGCATAATAGTACCCTCATTAGCTAGCTTAAGCTTTTGGGGTTTCAAAACTACGAAAATTTTCAAGAAAGGTCACCAAAATCACTTACTTGCAAGGAGGAAAGCTTGGCTGAATTTTGAGTTCTCAACCTCCATTTTGGCTGCTCATTTTCGGTGGAGAGGATGGAGAGAAAAGATGATATTTTCTTTTCTTTATTTTATGATTAAAAATCAATTTTTATCACCAAATTTTCACCTAACAAATGACAAAGTCCTTTCTTCTCCCCCTTATGGCTGGCTATGACCTTTAAAAAGGCATAATTTCACTTTAAGGGCCTCCAATTAAAATTCTATGGCTGTTTGGCGCCTATAGCAAATAAAATAGAACTTTCGCACTTTATGTGATTTAGTCCTTTTTCGCGATTAAGCATGAAATCGCTAAAATTAAAGCACCAAAATTTTCATGCACCCTTATAATCACGCTATAACCCATAAAATAAAATTAAAAATAATTTTTCTCTGACCCCAAATTAGTGATCCCAAGACCACTGTTCCGACTAGCCCTTAATTCAGGATGTTATACCACACTATGAACGTTACAAATGAATACATCAATAAACAAATTCAGGATCTATTCTACTTGGGTCTAGCCCGATGTACTGTCAGTCCAGTTAGTCACATCTATTTCTTTATCTTCTAAGAGTCATCCATTCTGATGCCCAAGGCAAGACATCTCCCCAATTAGATTTGAAAGACGACATATTAGTCATTCAATCAGTTTGCTCATTTCTGATTAGACTAAGGGCATGTTTAGGTTCGTCTACTAATACAAGTTGTCTTTTCGTATTACGATTTGACCACATAATACCGCTTGGTATTAGTTAAACTTTAGACTACCAATGAGTAACATTTTCTTCCACTTTTCTTTGCGTGAAAAAACATTCTGAGGACAATATACAAAATATTAATGTAATTTATGAATAATTTTATTAACCAATCTGTTCGAAAAATACAAGTGTACTTAGATGAAAATACTACACTTAGGGCACCGGATCCAACCATCCATAACTGGCATCATACCAGAAATAATTGAACGCTTACAAAATCTCCAATTCCTTAAACTTTCTGACAATGCATTGATCGGGACTTTACCTACCACTTTCATTCCTATCCAGAATCAAACACTTGTTTTTTTGAACAATAATTAATTGTTCGGTAATCTTTCCACTGGGTTCCAATCTGTCCAAGTTTTAGATCTTTATTCCAATCTCATCGATGGGTTTTTGCCATCTAACTTTGGAGGCTACATCCTTAGGTACTTGAATGTTTCTTACAACAAGGTTTCCGTGGAAATCCCACCATAATTCACCCACAAAATCCCTGGTAGCACTACTATTGATCTTTCTTTCAATAAATTTAACAGAGAAATCTTAGATTCTTCTGTTCTTAAGAATCAAGAATCCAGGTCTTTTTCTAGGATTCCTCGTCTATGTGATAAAGTAACCAAACATGATTGTCATGTTCCTTCTTCACAACTTCTCCTCCAGAAATAGTTGTCATCCCTAAGACAATGGAATCTGACACACTAGAATTGTCCCCCATAGGGAAAAAATTAGGCCAAAACAAGCTCAAACCAGGAATCATAGTAGGGATTATAGTCAAAGATATAGTGGGATTTGGATTTGTCATCATGGTTTTCCTTTTGGCCTACAATTTGAAAAGGAAAAAAAGAGTTGAGGCTACAATGAAGAAAAAAGCTAACATAGCCAAAGACAATTGGTCCATAACATCTTTATCGTTGGAATCAAGAGGGTTTACGAGTGGTGCTTGAGAAAGAGAGGAGAGTATGAGGAAAAGTCTGACACTAGAGAAGACCAAAGTGAGAGTAAAAGTCATGATAACCAATGGCAAAAAGAGAACAAACATGACAAGAAAGGGATATTGGTAACCGTCGATGGGGAAAAGGAACTTGAGCTCAACACCTTACTGGTCAACTTTTATTTTAGGTGCCATAGGTTCTAGCAAAATGTACAAGATAGTGCTTGAAGATAGGACTTCCTTAGCAGTTTGAAGGATCTGCGAGAACAATGTGGATCAGTTTAGGGATTTTGAGAACTAGGTTTGAGTAATTTCCATACTAGTGCACCCTAATTTGGTCAGGATCCATGGGTTCTATTTAGACCTAATCATGGTCTAGGTTGAGTGGCCCATTCGGAAAATGAGAGGGTTTGTAAAAAAATATAAGCTCAAAAATTATGTTTGGACAAAAAGTAAAGCTTGTTTTCTAAATTGGTTAGGCCTCGGATAAGTTTTTTCTTTTACTTTTTTTACTATTTTGCCATTTTTTTCAATTTTTTTGCTATCATTTCACTATTATATTGCTACTATTTTGTTGTTATTGTTTGGATATTGTATAACTCTTGTTTTAGAGGTATTTGCTTGCTGAATTGCACCTATTTTAGTGTTATTTAAGTATTTTTTTTAAATTTTTTCATTTGTTGGGAAACATTTATTTTAATGTTATTAGTGTATTTGATGTATTATATTTTTAAATTTATTTTTATATAAAAATATAAAAAAATTAATATGGGCGGGCTTGGCTCGGGTTTTAGCATTTGTATCCGAGTCGGGCTTGGGAAAAACTTTAGGCCTATTTTTCAGGTTGGGCTAAGCCTAGGCCTAGAAAGCAAGCCTACCTTTTCTACTTGGCCCAACCCGATCTCAGCCCGGCCATGATCAACTCTAGATCTATTGGGGAGTCGATGAAAAGTTCATTATCCACGATTTTGTACCAAATGGCAGTCTGGCCAACACTCATTACAGTAAGTCCTTATCTTTTTTTTATCTAATTTCCTTTAGTTCTTCTATGTGTACGTTAGCAAAAGCAACATCGGAACTCAATGTCTATATGGCTTGACGAAAGAGTAGTTGTAACGTAAACATTGTTGTTCAATGCATGGCAAAGTTAAATCTCTCTGTCTTTTTCTTTGTCTCCCATCATTTACCCCACGACATTTAACAACATTTACGCTCTCATTACTCCACCAACACCACCTCACTTCACTAAGAAAAAGACAACTATCTTTTTGTTTTTTATATCTCAGTGGTTTATTGGCTTTACAGGCTTTAAATATATGTTGGTTCCATTTAAGGAAAAGTTGGTTCTTCACATTATCATCTTCCTTGGGAATCTCGGCTAAAGATTGCAAAAGGTGCGGCTTATGGGCTAGCATATCTCCATGAGAAGAAGCATGTGCATGCCAATTTGAAACCCAGAAATATCCTATTAGGCCTCGACATGGAACCCAAGATTGGAGATTTTGGGTTGAAAAGCCTCGTAACAGGCGACACTAGTTCTAAATTTGGCATATCAGGCCAAAACTTTGGTAGTAGGAGGTCAACCACATCCAGAGAAATGTAACATCCCTTACTCGTATTCGACACTTGAATCGGGTACGAGGCATTACCGTACTTAACTAGCTCAATCGTACAATATCGATCCATAAAATTTCTATTTCAAAATAAAACTTTTCATTCGAGACCACAATGTCCTTATTATAGGTTTACGAGACCCTTAACTTGCACCCAGAATGATTCGAGGCCAAACTGGAAACTTTAGAATGCTTAGAAAATTTTGACTCAAAACAGGGTCACATGCCTGTGTAAAGGATGGGGCACGCCCGTGTGGCATATCACATGCCCGTGTTCTACACCCTTGTGGATTTATTTTTTAATTCAAACTTACAAGGGTTTTTACACGGCCGGAAACATGCCCGTGTCCTTCACACAGCCACGACACACCCGTGTCTTCGCCCGTCTGTGAAAACCTTGACATTCTGTTTATGAGGTCATCATCCCAATATGGTCACACGGCCAAGGCACACGCCCGTGCCCTTAGACCGTGTGTCGAATTAAATTCCTTATTTTAGGTGTAGACTTCACAAGGCCCAGGCACATGACTGTGTCTCTCCCACACGGTTGAGGCACATGACCGTGTCTTAGCCCGTGTGTTTACTATTGGGTATTCTTGTAACACCCTGAATTTGGGCCTAGTAGAATTGGGCCCACTGGGCCTTGAGCGTAGGAGCGCTTAAATTTTTTTTTTAGAATATGAGAACGACATTAATGCAAGTTGGACCTATTAGGTAAGTGATTTTGGAAGGTTACGGGGCTTCTATGAAGTCCCGGGTTCAAGTTAGGCCATAGGAAAAATTTAGGTTTTTGGCCCTTTAGTCAATAGGGCTATCAGAAGCAGGACTTAAGTTTAATTGGGTGTATTTTGCTAGCACAAATGAGCAAGTGGCATGGTGGTGTGGCGTCATAAGGGAAACCTGGAGGAGGGGAGTTTGAATCCTACAAGCTGTATTTGATGGCTTTTATTTTGTGCTTTGGAAGAGGAAGAAGCAGAGTTGGAATCAAACTCTACCTTGGAGGTTGGAGAATGAGTCAAACACTTTGAATGGGAGGTGGAGAGCAATTTGTGGAGAAAAAAGAGGAGAGGATTGTGGGATAGGAGAGAGAGGTAGAGATGGCCAAACTTGGGAGTGTGGGGAGGAGAATTTCGGCTAGAGAGGGGTCTTGTAACACCCCAAACCTGACCTATGCGTTAAGTCCAGATTTGGCATGCAACACAAATCGAACTTTCATCTAGTCGTCAATAATTTAAGAAAACAATTCTTCAAAATGATTTTGGAGATGGAGTTTAATTTGAAATCCATGATTTTGAAAACATCAGAGATTATAATTTGATTTTCAGAGAAATAATTGGTTGAAATAAATTCATAAAAGAGTTTTCACAGAAATTTTATGAGTTAGGGATATTTAAGAAAAACAGCCCCATTTAAGTATCTAAAACATATTAAAATCCATCCACGAAATAAAAATCCATGAAACAATACCAGAGGCCTTATTACATTGCAACTGAAATAATACTTAAATAAAAATACTTAAAAGAAGTTCAAAGTTTATATAAACCATCATTCGTAGTATGGCCTCCTTACGAAGTCATCCGCGGCCCAAGCCTCGATCAATTATCATTACCTGAGAAGGGTAAGAAAAACGAGGTGAGTTACTTAGAACTCAGTGTGTAACCCAATTACCATGTCCACTGGGCCAGAATCATTTTAGCATATAATTGGGCTTGAGCCCATTTACAAATGTACAATATATATCAAATATAAAATACATGTGATATGCAATTCCCAACCAAGCCTAAATTTCCATCCGCTACACACCACCCGTACCAACCAGCACACCTGTGGGGATCAAGTCAACCCACCCCGCCAACACACCAATCGCAGGCATAAAGCCATTTAAATGTTTGTGGCTGAGCCACCCGAACTAGATTGTGGCAGAGCCACCCGAACTAGATTGTGGCAGAGCCACCAGAACTTCTCTTCAATTTTTATCCCAACCTATGCAATCATGTATGCATATACAAAGCATAACAATATTCATATAACAAATTCAACATAAGGCCCATACTACAAGTTGGCCCATTAAGCAATCTAACAATTTGGCCCATTAATCAATCTAGCAAATTTGGCCCATTAATCACATGAGGCCCTTTTCAAAATTTTCACACTTGGCCAATTTATCAAAATAATTCGTATGGCCCAAAATATCACATGGGGCCCAAAATATCACTTTTTAACCAAATAGCCCATTAAGGGAAATTCTGTAATTTCCACAACTTTAATACCAATTTCATGCATTTACACAAAAAGTGTTAATATACCGTATTTTCAAATTTTACCAACTTTACGATTTTTATTCTATTTGCTTACGGTACAATATCTAACCCATGAGATAAGTGTGAAATTACACACCTGATTACGGTGAGAATTATACTTTCCCGCTCGTCGATACCTAAATACGTGACACGCTTGATTAGATCACTAATACTTAATATAAATTTATACTAAAGATAAGCGATCTAGATCTTTACCCTCGGAATCTTGAACAACAACTATTTGTGGTTTCTCCCCGATTGATGGTTCATAACCCATTGAAGAACCACGAACAGTCAATGGCTCAGGAGTACGAATGACTTCAAATATTTGATTTTCACCAGAGGAGGGTCCACAACCCGGTAGAAAATCTCGGATTGCCGAAACAGCCCTTCACTTGAATCTAGAGGGAATAGCGAATCCATGCCTCTTCTGAACACTATTCACCACTCCTTTCGACCCTATCTTGATTGCCTTAAAATAAATCCGAGTGATTCCCAAAAGAATCCCTATATAAAACTTTCGATTATTTCAATCCCGATTGATAATCATTGATAATATTGAGGGTGATCATGAAATTCATGAAGAGTTCCCTTTTTACCTTGAAAGTTATGATCCAAACTTGAATGACTTCAAGACTACTTCGAAAAGATGATGATTCGGCCCTCCACTATTTCACTAAAAAAATAACGACAGAAATCATCTAAGTGAATGATTGGTTATTCGGTTTAAAAGACTCTTCCAAGCCAATCTATAGATTCGGCCAAGGTGACCAAATAGCAAAAAGAGAAGACAAAGAAAATGATTCTTACTGATGATTCCAAAGTTACAATAGAAGAAAATGATTGAGAATAAAAGCTATGAGGAATGGAAGATTCGGCTATGATATATCAAAGAAAGGAAAAAGATTTGGCTATGGAGATGGTCTCTAACATTTGGCCATGGAAGAAATATGTTTAAAGGATGAGAAAAATGGAGATAGAAAGAAAATAATGACGAGAGGTTTATGATTCGATTTTCAAAGGTAAGAGAAAAGCAAAGAAAATGGTTTGGGACAATGGTGCATTCGGCAATGGGGAAGAAGGAAGAAAAAGAAATGGCTTTTGTGTTTGATTTTTACGGCACTAGGAGAGGTTGCCAACTATGACCAAATGGTCAAAAAGAAATGACCAAAAGAAGCAAAGCAAGGATGTTTTCTCCAAGCATGATGCACATTCGGCTATGAGAGAAAAATGAAAAGAAAAATATGTTTTTGGGAGAACAAAATGACCAAATGGGATTACACACTAGCTACCATCCTTACCAAAGTCTACCACCAAAAATTTGGCGTCCCCCTAGTCCATAAAACCGTCCAAGTTCATTGACAAGCTTGGCCATTCCAACTTTCCAAAACACATCCCTTAAGAGGTGCCTTGTGTTCCCCCTACCTTCCATAAGCTTAGGATTTCTTTCCCCAAGTTCAAGCTTACTAGAAACACGAAAATTTATATACTTTTTCATGCCCTTTTTGACCCAATTTAATGTGGTTCCAAGTAAATTCTTGTCGAAAAATAATTAAATATTATAAAATAATTAATTTGTGCTAAAAATATGAACATGCTGAATTTTAATTAATTTTATAGTTAATTGTGTTTAAATTTTGACTATTTTCGACAGAATCGCAAAGAGGGAAAAAATCGGCTCGGCAGACACTGCTCGAAGAATTAAACCGAGAAGCGATTTGAAGTGTCAAGGCGACTCTATTTCCAGCCCAAGACGGTCCAATTATGAAGATTTAATCATAATTTAATTAATTTTAATTTATTCCCAATTTAATTTGGGCTAAATAAATTATTATTAATTAATTATGGGAAAAGGGTCCAGTTAAACCGCACTAGTTGAACCGAACCGGTTGAACCGAACCAGCCACCAATTGGGCAGCCCAAACCGTCCACAATGAAGGCCCAAATCATCTTATTTGCTGATTTATTCAGCTTGCAAAGGAGCCCTTGAAGATCTTTCAAAATCTCATTCAAACCCCTCCAAAATTCAAGGCTTTTAAGATTTGTCCAAGCTAATTTTTGCAAAGTTGAATCCATCAACTTTACCACATAGGATGGCCGGCCAAGAGGGACTCTTTGCTGCTGATTTTTTGCTATTTTTAGCAGCCCCTAAACACTATAAATACAGCCCCTAGCTGCTCATTCAAGGCATCCCTCAATTCTCCAACATTCTCTCATTCTCTCAACTTTTCTCCTTTCATTTTCATTCCATTTTCCCCTTGTTCTTGTGCCGATTTCCCCTCTTGGAAAAGAGGTGTTTTCCAGCCATTTGAAGCAGCATTTGATAGCCAAGGACAACAAAGAACGAAGGAGGAATCAATCAGACAAGTCACGGAGAGCCACCGGATTTGTTTCTCGTTCCTATCTCTTTAAATTACTTGTTGTTGTTTTGACAAACATGTTTATGAATATTCATGCTTTTGAAATGTTTAATTTAATCAATTTAGCTTGAATTTAATTTGTGTTGATTTGATTTTATTTCACCCCCTTAGATTATTAAAACTATGTTTATGCTGTTAAAGGCCTCGGTGAGATGTTTGATTAAGTAAAATTATGCTAAGTTATCTGGCATTATAATTGTTTAGATAGCTAATGAATTAATTATTTAAACGCATTGAAATTGTAATTAATGGACACAATACTTAATCTATGCATGTTTAATTCTTCCAAGGTAGCTGAAGATTAAATTAGCATTATATTTGACGATATGTATGCCTTGCATAACTTGCAGGATTTTTTGTGATTAAAATGTTTCAAAGTAAAAATACTTTGTTACTTCACATGATCTTTTATATGCTTGTTAGGTTGAATTAATCGGTTGCATCGACATAGGAATATGCGAGAGATTGTTTAATTTAATGAGTATGTATGTGCAATAACATGTTTACTTTTTGCAGTCTATTTAATCGGTCGAATTGGCATAGAAATATGTACAAGAGATAAATGGATTTTTGATTTGTAAATGTGTTCATAAGTTAGCAAATTACCGAGTTGCCATATTTTAACAAGTATAAACACAACTTTAATCATTCTAAGGTAAGAAATGTGATTAAACCAACACGATTATGTCATCTTGATTAAAATCAGTTTTTGAAATCGCACACCTGAACTTTGTTTTATTTTAATTTACTTTGTTTTTCTTTTAGTTTTCAAATAGTTTTCAAAAATCAAATATTTTTCCCTAACCAAAGTGTTTGAAATTATTTCATAAATAATTCTTTTACAGTCCCTGTGGGTACGATAACTCGACATTTACTTGTCACTTTTATTACTTGTTACGATTGTGTACACTTGCACATTTCCACCGTTCCAAGTTTTTGGCGCCGTTGCCGGGGACTATTTTCAAAGTCATTATTTGTGAATCTGTTTACATTTTGGTTTATTTATTTTACGTATTTTTTTTACTTACTCAGTTTTTCTGTAATTATTTCAGGTGTTTATGAGTATTGAACAGATTATTGATTTACTCCCTGTGGATCCTAAAATAGAACGAACCTTTCGCCAACGAAGAAGACAAGCAAACCAGAGAAGGACCGAAGGAATGAATCTCGAGAATATAAACCAAGGGAACGGAGTAAATCCTGCTCAGAATCCTATCCTTATTGCTGATGATAGGGATAGAGCCTTAAGACAGTATGCCGTGCCAGTGTTTAACGATCTTAATCCGGGTATTAGGAGACCCAAAATCAAGGCACAACAATTCGAGCTGAAGCCAGTCATGTTCCAGATGCTTCAAATAGTGGGCCAATTCAGCGGGATGCCTACTGAAGATCCTCATCTTCACTTAAGACTATTCATGGAAGTGAGCGATTCTTTCAAGTTAGCCGGAGTACCTGAAGATGCCTTAAGATTGAAGTTGTTCCCATATTCGTTAAGGGACAGAGCTCGTGCCTGGTTAAATTCATTGCCATCGAACTCCATTTCTACATGGCAAGAGTTAGCCGAGAGATTCCTCATGAAGTATTTTCCGCCAAGCAAAAATGCTAAACTGAGGAACGAGATCACTGCTTTCCATCAAATGGATGAAGAATCCTTGTATGAGGCATGGGAAAGATTTAAGGAGCTATTACGAAAATGCCCTCAGCATGGAATTCCTCATTGCATTCAACTTGAGGCATTCTATAATGGTCTCAACGCTCACACAAGGATGGTAGTGGATGCCTTTGCTAATGGTGCTCTCCTTTTTAAGTCTTATAACGAGGCTTATGAAATTATTGAGAGGATTGCCAGCAATAATTATCAGTGGCCAACTAACCGAGCAGCGTCAGGAAGACGAGTTGCTGGAATTCATAAAGTAGACGCCCTTACCTCACTCACATCTCAGGTATCATCGATATCCTCAATGCTTAAAAATCTTACTACTAATGGGTCTAATAGTTTTGCAGCACAGTCGACTCATCAATTTGAGAATATAGCCTGTGTTTATTGTGGGGAGGGACATTTGTTTGAAAAATGTCAATCGAACCCCGAATCTGTGTACTACATGGGCAATCAGAACCAAAACCGAGGAAGGCAAGGGCTGCAGTCCAACTTTTATAACCCATCGTGGAGAAATCACCCGAATTTTTCCTGGAGTAACCAAGGGGCTGGAACCAGTTACACCCAACCAAGACAGACCCAGCCGCCAAATTTTCTGCAACAAGTCCAGAAGCCAGTTCAACCTGAAGCATCCAATAGTCTGGAGAGTTTGCTAAAGGCATATCTAGCAAAGAATGATGCCTTAATCCAGAGCCCAGCAGCTACATTGAAGAATTTGGAGAATCAAGTGGGCCAGCTTGCGACTGAACTTAGGAACCGACCACAAGGTGCTTTACCTAATGACACAGAAAATCCGAGAAATCCGGGGAAAGAACACTGCAAAGCGTTACAATTGAGGAGTGGAAAGATAGTAGAGCCAACACTGTCGAAGTTGAAAAGGACCAAGCTGATGCTCAAGAAGAAGTTCAACCAAGTGTCGACACACCAGTTTCGCCAGAACCAAAATCTGCAAGACCCATCAAAGTAACCGCAGGACCAGCTAATTTTGATCCCCCAACAACATCGTTAGATGCAGAATTACCGCCAAAGGCGAATCAACCGAAACCAGTTCCAGTACTGAAACCACCGCCACCCTACCCTCAAAGACTTCAGAAGCCGAAGCAAGAAATTCAATTCAAGAAGTTCCTAGACGTACTTAAGCAACTTCACATCAACATCCTGTTGGTCGAAGCACTTGAGCAAATGCCGAACTATGTGAAGTTCATGAAAGATATTCTGTCTAAGAAACGAAGACTTGGAGAATTTGAGACGGTAGCTCTGACGAAGGAATGCAGTGCATATCTTCAGAACAAATTACCCCCAAAATTGAAAGATCCTGGATGTTTCACCATACCATGCAATATTGGATCAACATATTGTGGTAAAGCATTATGTGACTTAGGTGCAAGTATTAACTTGATGCCTATGTCAATATTTAGGAAATTGGGGATAGGAGAAGTTAGACCAACTACGGTCACACTTCAACTAGCAGATCGATCCTTAGCGCATCCAGAAGGAAAAATCGAGGACGTATTGGTACGCGTAGATAAGTTTATCTTTCCTGCTGACTTTGTAATTCTGGATTTTGAAGCAGACAAAGAAGTTCCAATTATCCTAGGAAGACCATTCCTAGCAACTGGAAGGACTCTTATTGATGTGCAGAAGGGCGAGCTGACTATGCGTGTTCAGGACGATCAGGTAACATTTAATGTTTTTAAGTCAATGAGATTTCCTGACACTATGGATGATTGTTTTGCAGTGACCAATTTAGAGGAATTAATAGTAGAGAAGGAACTTAACAGTGTTGATGACCCTTTAGAAAGAATTTTGACATCGGATCCCCCAAATAAGGAAGAGGAGGATGAATACTTAGCTTCGCTCGAAGCTAATCAAAAGAGATTTAATCTGCAAACTCATTTTGAGTCTTTGGAATTAGAGAACAGAGATTACATGTAGCCAAAAGCATCAACCAAGGATCCACCTAAGTTAGAACTCAAGGTATTACCTTCACACTTAAAATATGTTTATTTAGGTAACGCCTCTACTTTGCCTATGATTGTTTCAGCAGAATTAACTACTGAACAAGAAGATAAGCTTATCATAATTTTGAAACAATTCAAGAAGGCTATCGGATGGACCATAGCTGACATTCGCGGTATTAGCCCGTCTGTATGTATGCACAAGATCATATTAGAAGATGGCGAGAAAGGAACGATTGATGGACAGCGAAGACTGAACCCAATCATGAAAGATGTCGTAAAGAAGGAAATTATCAAATGGTTGGATACGGGTATAATTTACCCCATCTCAGATAGTTCATGGGTAAGTCCAGTCTAGTGTGTACCGAAGAAAGGAGGTATCACGGTCGTGGAGAATGAGAACAACGAGTTGATACCAATGAGGACAGTTACAGGATGGAGAATCTGTATCGATTATCGGAAGCTGAACAATGCGACTAGGAAAGATCACTTTCCTTTACCATTCTTAGATCAGATGCTGGATAGACTCGCAGGACGAGATTACTACTATTTTCTCGACGGATACTCAGGGTATAATCAGATTACGGTAGCACCGGAAGATCAACACAAAAAAACATTCACCTGTCCGTATGGTACATTTGCATTTAGACACATGCCATTTGGTTTATGTAATGCACCTGCTACATTTCAAAGATGTATGATGTCTATTTTTACTGACATGGTTGAGAAATACTTGGAAGTTTTAATGGACGATTTCTCAGTATTTGGAGATATAAGGCGATGCGAAGAGATGAATCTCGTACTCAATTGGGAAAAATGTCATTTCATGGTACGAGAAGGAATTGTTCTAGGCCATCGGATAAAGAGACATGGGATCGAGGTTGACAAGGCAAAAGTAGATGTTATTGAGAAACTCCCACCTCCAACATCTGTAAAAGGTGTTAGGAGCTTTTTGGGCCACGCCGGGTTTTATCGAAGGTTTATCAAGGACTTTTCCAAAGTGGCTAAGCCTTTATGCAAATTATTGGAGAAGGACTCGATATTCAAGTTTGACGAGGATTGTTTAAAAGCCTTCAACGATCTGAAGAATCGATTAGTCACGGCACCTATAATCGTCACACCAGACTGGGATTCGCCATTCATATTGATGTGTGACGCAAGTGACTTCGCCATTGGAGCTGTCATGGGCCAGCGAAGGAACAAAGTTTTTCATCCTATCTACTACGCAAGCAGAACTCTAACCGGAGCCCAACTGAACTATACGGTAACAGAAAAAGAGTTACTTTCTATTGTCTTTGCTTTTGACAAGTTTCGATCTTATCTTGTAGTTACCAAAGTGATTGTCTATACAGACCACTCCGCGATTAAGTACTTATTAGCCAAGAAAGATGCTAAGCCGAGATTGATCCGGTGGGTGCTTCTACTCCAAGAGTTCGATCTGGAAATTCAAGATCGAAGAGGAGTAGAGAACCAAGTAGCAGATCACCTATCCAGATTAGAGCCGCAAGAGGAAAATTCTTCACTTTTACTGATCCATGAGACATTTCCAGATGAACAAATACTGAAGGTAACTCATGTCCATAATACTCCTTGGTTTGCTGACTTTGCTAACTATTTAGCTTGTGGTTTGATGCCAATTGATAAAACATATCAGCAAAGAAAAAAATTTCTTCATGATGTAAAGTATTATTTTTGGGAAGAGCCGTATTTGTTCAAAAAGTGCGCAGATCAGATGATTAGAAGATGTGTGACAGAGGACGAAATGCCGAAAATTTTATACCACTGTCATTCAGCTCCAAGTGGAGGACACTTTGGAGGTACCCGTACAGCAGCCAAAGTATTGCAAGCCGGATTCTTTTGGCCAACACTATTCAAGGATGCATATGCTTACGTAAAGAATTGTGATCGATGTCAGAGGGTTGGAAACGTATCCAATAGAGATGAGATGCCTCGAACAAATATCATTGAAGTAGAATTGTTCGATGTGTGGGGTATTGATTTCCTTGGCCCTTTTCCTCCGTCTTTTGGTCAGAAGTATATATTGGTAGCAGTAGATTATGTGTCCAAATGGGTCGAGGCTGAAGCTTATCTGACGAATGATGCTAAAGTTGTGATGAAGTTTTTGCAGAAACATGTGTTCATAAGGTTCGGAACCCCAAGAGCTATTATCAGCGATGAAGGGACCCACTTTGTGAACAAGTGGTTAAAATGGTTGCTAGATAAGCATGGAGTGAAACACAAGGTTGCCACAGCTTACCATCTGCAGACAAATGGGCAAGCTAAACTGGCAAATAAGGAGATCAAAGGCATACTCGAGAAGGTAGTTTGCCCGAACCGACGAGATTGGTCCAAGAGACTAGATGACGTTTTATGGGCCTACAGAACGGCATACAAGACACCCTTAGGAATGTCACCCTATCGGTTGGTCTTTGGGAAAGCATGCCATCTACCTCTGGAGTTAGAACATAGAGCTTACTGGGCTCTTCGACAACTCAATTTGGATCTCAAGCTTGCTAAAGAGAAACGAATGCTCCAACTCAACGAGCTAGAGGAATTTCGAATGTTGTCATACGAAAATGCCAAGTTACTCAAAGAAAGACTCAAAAAATGGCATGACAAGCATATCCGAGTTCGAGAGTTTGAAGCAGGTCAGCAAGTCTTGCTATTTAATTCCAGACTAAAGTTCTTTCCGGGTAAGTTAAAGTCATGTTGGTCCGGTCCATTTACAATTCACCGTGTCTATCCATACGGGGTTATTGAACTCCAAGGTAAGAGAGGTAATTTTCAAGTCAATGCTCAGCGTTTGAAACATTATTACGGAGGAAACCCTGAACGGGTGTAACACCCCAAACCCGGCCCACGAGCCTTGACCGGATCTGGTATGTCACGGAGTAAAAGGAGTTTGAAAGGTTTGAACTAATAGTAGAAATTTAAAATTTGTTAAGGGTATAAAACGGTATTGCTAAAACTAAGATAGATTGGTTTGATAAATACGATTGAGTTGAAAACTTTTCCTTTTACTTTGAAACCATTTGATCATTTAGATTTTTTTTTTTTCAAATGTCGGGGTTATTGATAACTTGGTAAAATTGGCTACCCGATGGTAACATCTTTGAAAACGCGTACGAGTACTTATTTTGAAAACGTTACTTTTACCGATTTGCTTAACCGTTTATAAGTTCGTTAGAAATAAGGTAAAAACTACTACTTAAACATCCAAAATAATAAACGGCCATATTACAACCCAATCGAATTTAGCAAATAGTAAACTTTAATGGTACGAAATAAAACTTCAAAACCGAGGAACGAGCATGACCACCTCAAGTCCTATCCGGCTCCGTCTCCGCGATCTACTCACCTGAAAAGATAGAAAAAAGGGGTGAGTCACCAAGACTCAGTACGTAATTAATACGCATGTCCCCACATACGGGCTTAACCCATATCCACAGAACAAACATATACATGAATATGCAATTATGAAGCCCAACCTAGCCATCCATACTCCTTTTTCTACCCCGTGTGGTACCAAACCACTGGTGGTGCCAAACCACTGGTGACTTAAAGTCACGATATCCGTCAAGATGTGTGGTGCCAAACCACTGGTGACTTAAAGTCACAATATCCGTCAATACGTGTGGTGCCAAACCACTGGTGACCCGAAGTCACAATCAAATGATGGGGCCAACCCATCGTGTGATACCAAATCACTGGCGTCGATCCCGTATCTCATAGTAGGGCCAACCCACGGTGGTACTAAGCCACAGGGACGAGACGCTATGAGGTGCCAAACCTCTGGAGGTACCAAACCTCTGGTGACCGTAGTCACAATGTGTTACCAAAACACTGGTGTCCGTCGACACGAATATCACTGCCCCCTCCACTCATTTATCCCGCATCCTCATGCTCACATAACAAGTATCATGATCCCATATATCATGCATTTGTATAAAATTTAACAGCATATGGTGGCATACACAACATATATCATAGATTGAGTATTAGGGGACTTACCCGAAAACCAAGCTTATGCCCACAAGGCAAAGATACTACATGATAGGTGATAAAATATCATTATAACAATTTATTCTAATAAAGTGTGTAAGAGCTTACACACCTGATTAAACGATCACCCAACTTGGGTATCCAACATCTTAGTCCTTATTTCGGCTAACATGCACAACATGTACATTTACAATATCACACATAAATCAGCAAGAGAACAGTGCGATAACTACGCACCTGATCACGAACAACGTTATGCCCTCAAATCCGAAGCTATCTTTAAGCGATACTACGGCTATTTGCCTACGTTGTTGCTCGGATGCTGGCCCACACCCCGGTGGCCAATCTCGCACAGCCGAGACAGCTCTCCTTTTAAACTTGGGGATAGGGGCTACCCCATTATCTTCTTGACTAACACTTGTGTCCATCGATACACTTTAATTAGCACATCAAATAAGTCACTAAGTTATAACCAAAAATCAACCAAATCCAAGCTTATCGAGTGCCCTTACCAAAACAAATCTCGAATCTTGAAAGCTTGCTATACACTCCTGCCGATTTTCCTAAATTACCATAGACAAACATCGGTCAACTATTTATTCACATAATATGGCCTAGGGCCACTTACCTAGCTTATTTCAATCCCAAACTTGCTCGCTCCCGAAGTTATCTAAAGTCCTACTAAAACGTGGTTAGAATCGGCTAACATCCATATCTAAGAATAATGGCCCTTGACCAAAATGTACATAACACTTACCTAGTTTATTTCCAAGTCTCACATTGTTTGCTTGCTCTTGTAGATACTAAATCTTTTGAATAGCCGAAACCCGTAAGCTCTTTTTAAAAGCTTCTTAACACTAGCACAATAAAAATACATCAATATAACCTTTAGCATGTTCGGCTATTCTTTGAATCAAAAACTTGCCTTGATTTCGGCATGCAAAAAGGAAAAAGGAGAAGAAACCAACTACTAAATAGGGGTACTTACCAGCTTTTGTTTAGAGAGACTAAGAGGAAGTAGTCGAAGGCACCTTCTTCAATGAGGATTTGGCAATAGTGCCTATCATGTTCGGCTAGCAACAATGAAAGGAGCCCATGCAAACACATAAGCTAGACGAGAGCTTCCTAGTTCCTTCAAAACCGAACTTAACTCCCCTAAGTCTCTATTTTGGCCATGAAATGCTTGAGAAAAGAAGGAAACAAATTAAAAGTTTTGGTATCTTCTTGCTATCAGAAAACCAAATAGATAGTCCCTAGAAGGATGCTTTACTCGGCCATGCTCACGAAGAAGAACAGCTTAAGGAGTTCTACAATCGGCTAAGCTTTCAAAAGCAAAGAAGGAAACCACTATTTGCATGCATTTCAGCCATGCACTAAGCAAAGAAAACAAAGGATTTTGGCTATCCTTTCTCAAACACAAGGCCAACCTTCACGCATGCTCTCCTTCCCTTTTGCAAATTTTATTTTTATTATTCTATCACCTTACCACTTACCTATATTGCACCATTTTCCAAATAATATAAAATAATAATCCTTCCTTCTCTTTCCTTTTTCTTTCGGTCAACAAGCAAAGAATGGAAAGACAAATTCCAAGCATGGAATTTGGCCATGCTTATCACAAGACCAAGGCCGGCCATCCTTTTGTAAATCCAATGCCGCACATGCTTCCTCTTTTGTTACTCTCAACATTGTTATTCATTGTTTAATAATTTCATCACCTAACTCATCCTCTAAAAATAATACTTAAACAATCCCATATTCTCAATAATAGTAATAATGATATTATTATTATTATATATACCATCTCGTCATTCTAAGCAAATGTAAAATAATACAAAAAAAATGGTTTACACCCATGTTCTTGAGCTAAAATAATAAAAACAATAAAATAGAGATTGAAGCTCCACGCTTCCAAATTAAAATAAAGTAACAGCAGCTCCTTATGCTGTGCGTGCGTGCATGGGCCATGCACCCTTTCCCACGCAGGTCAAAAATGAAAACCATGATTTGCTGCTTCCAGGTCTCGAACCCGAGACCTGAGGAAGCATCTTCAAGCCTTCTGCCACTCTGCCAGACGCTTATTTCATACTATATCCCATCGAAATTTCTTTTAAACCTTACTTCCATGGCTCCTTATACTTTTAGCGCTAAAAGTAAAAATAAAGCGCCTCATGCGCGATCCCGAGGATTCGAACACGAGTCCTCTGGGCCTTAGTTCTCACGCAAAGTCCTTGGCGACTCGGCCACTTCGAAATTTCATGCAATAATCTCATCAGATTTTCTTTTAAACCCTTTTTCAGTTAGATTCCCTTTATTCAAAAATAAAAACTCACCCCGCGCTTCCAGCGCGTCTCGAACGCAGGTTCTCGCGAAGATACCCTGGCTGCAAACGTCCTAACCACTCAGCCAATGTTCATTTTATGCTAACAACCCCATCTAAAATCCTTTTAACCTTTACTTCTTGAGCTTCCCTGAGCTTTAATGCCAAGCAAAAATAAAACATTCGTGCGCTTCTCCTCGGGCTCGAACACCCAAGCTCTAAGCCGCACTCACTCCCTCGCGCTGTTAGCCACTCGGCCAACTGGACTTTCACGTCGATTAACGTTTAAAATATTCTTTTAAAACCTTCTTCGGCATTAACACCTTACAAGGCAAAAATAAAAACCCATGCGCCCAGCATGGCTCGA
The DNA here is from genome assembly GCA_005393395.2 of Gossypium australe. Lineage (NCBI taxonomy): Eukaryota > Viridiplantae > Streptophyta > Magnoliopsida > Malvales > Malvaceae > Gossypium > Gossypium australe. The sequence continues at coordinate 68,628,595 of CM016624.1, read as the reverse complement.
TCCCTTGACCTGTTTAGCGCTGAACTAAACCTTAAGTGGCATGCGAAGACCACTTTACCAGGGCATTTTATATGCCAATATTTTACAAAAATTTTACTTAAGGCCTCCTTTAATATTTTCCTCTTTTAACACTAAATTTTCAAAAATTTCCAAAATAGTCCCTTTTTCATCCTTGAGCTTAAATAACCCCTAAAACACATGAAAACAATTTTTAAGGCCTATTAACACCTACTATAAGCTTCAAACACACAGCCCCTATTTTAGGATATTACAACGGGATAAAATCTCGTTCAGTTTATCTAACCCTTAGTTTTTATTGCTTTCAATAAAATATTTAGGAATATTTCCGGGTTTATTATGCTCAAATGAATTCTGTCTAGGAGATTGGAACTTAAGCGGGACCGCTTGTGACCCCTCCAATTTTTCCTGGGAATTGATTTTTGCATAATTTTCCAAGGAATTAGCCCCTGAATAGCAAAATAAATTTTTAGTTTTCCAAATAAAAAGGTCAATTTTGACCTAAGTCTTAAATTGCAACTTAATTTCAAATTTTCATAAGTCTAAGGACTTAATTGAATTATTTTCAAAATATGGTTGCTACTTTCATAAATAATAAAAACTAAGTGTTTTTTTTTTGTAAATATTTTTAAGGCATCTAAAATAAACATTTTTATTCAATTTCATATTTATAAATTATTAATAAACTTTAATATATAATTATATTCATTATAATTTATATGTTAACTTTTATCAATTTAGCTTAGGATTAGAATTATTTTTATTTTTCATATTTATCTTAATAATTAAATGACAATTGATAATTTAGTTATATTTATTTAATTATTAATTGTTGTTTATCATGAGTTAAATTAGAATTAAACTCTTACTTTTAATGCTTAAGAGTTCTAGTCTAGTTTATACTCCTCCATCTATAAATTGCACTCACCATTCACCCATCACTCAACTTCCCATCCACCAAAACACCAATTGCCGCAAGCCCCTAGCCCCAAGCCTTCATTCGGCCAGCAGCAGCAGCTCCATCTCCAGCACACGCCAGCGCCGACTCCTGCCAGGCCAAGACCCGCACGCCTGCTGCTTCTCCAGCCACCCACTTGTGCGCACCATTGTTGTGGCCTGCCTTGTGCACCACCTGCTCGTGTGCCACCTGCTGCAGCTCTCTTGTGCGGCACCCGCTTGCTGCATTGTGCGCTTAGGCGCACGTTGTAACAGTCCGAATTTGACCCTAATCAGAACGGTGGTTTCGGGACCATGAATCCGAGTCCGAGAAATAATTTAATATTATAATTTGAGTTAGTTATATGTAAATTAATGGGTGTGAAAGTTTCGTATAAAAATTTAACTGTTTGTGTGTTCAATTAGTTAAAAAGGACTAAATCGCGTTACTGGTAAAAGTGGCCTTTTATTTGATTTATGGTTAAATTGATGTGGCTTTATTTTAGTGAAGTCCTTAAAGGGTAATATACCCATTTTAAATTGTAGTGGACGGCAATGTGGTCTTATAACATGTTTTTAAGTATTATTTTATATGTTAAAGATTATATTATAATTGTTTTATAATTTATAACTACATTATAATAAAACAAACATGAAAGTGGGATTTTATTCATCCTTCTTTCACCGAATAACAAAGAAAAGAAAAGAATGTTGGAGCTTGGTACATTCGGCCATTTTGCTAGCTAAATTAAAGGTTAGTTTTTAATCGGTTTTCAATAATTCCTACGTTTTTGAAATCGTTGCTTCGAATACTACAAGACTCATGCTTGAATTTTTTATTTTTGATGAATATTTTGAAATGCTCTATTGATGAGTTCATGAGTTTTATGATGATGGTTGATGAATTATGAAAGATTTATGTTAGATTAATATGTTTTGTATTGAGATTTTGGTAATTTTGAGTGAATAAGGCTAAATTGAGTGGTCTTTCTTGATATGAGTATTCTAGCTGCAAATTGACCTTTTTGAAATTCATAGTGGACGGCAATATGGTCTATTAATATATATATCATATGTTTGCTTATGTGTTAAATAAATAATAAGGATATAATATATAAATGTATTATAAGTATATTATAATAAAGCCAAAAAGGAGAATAGAGTTTGCATGTTCATCTTTTTACTTACTTGACCGAAACAAAAGAAATAAAAGGGAAGAAAAGAAGCTTCAAGGGTTTCGGCAATATTAAGGCTTAATTAAGGTAGGATTTAACTTTGGTTTTTGATAATTTTTGTATTTTTGTGATTGTTGTTCATTTTATTATCAAGCCCATGTGTTAATTTTGTGAAATAGTCTTGTATGTTGGTTATGCCATTGATGATAACTTAAGTTTTAGGATGATTTTTGGTAGTGAATGGAGATTTGAGCTAGATGAAAATATTTTACTCTTGGGTCTTAGGTGAATGTAGCTAATTTAAAATTTGGTTGTGAAAACATTATCATGGAAGGGGCAAATTGAGAAAATATTGAAGTCTATGGACTTATATAATCCTTAGGATGATTCGGGCCTAAAGGAAGTTGGGTAAATTTTGAGTAATTCATGAGTATGGTATTAGGGACTGAATTGTATAGATTGTAAAAGTTAGGGGTATATTCGTAAATTTGCTAAATTAAGTATTTATGGATCAAATTGAATGAATATAAATTTATTGAGTTTAAATTGGAATTATTTAGATAAAGAATAAAAGAAAACGGGTTTGGATCGGGGGAAGGCAAAGTTGAACGAATAGTCGGAAAGCTCAATACGTCAAATTTCGAGGTAAGTTTTTAAGCAATCGGATTAATTTGAATTATCGCTATATTAAATTGTATATGTTTGAGTGACATAACAAATTTTATTATCAAATTGCCGAATAAGGCATAGGAATTATTATATGTAATAGCCGAATACGGATTAATAAATACATGTATATATAGCTATAACCATTGAATATTTGAGTTGGCAAAATATATGCACTTGTGATAGGGGATAAATATATATAATTATATATATATATATGTATGGGAATAGAATATTCGGATATGTGTGAGTGTATATATATATTTGATGATGCCAAATGTGGTATGGTCATGAACATGTGTTTATTATATAAATACCTTGGATGGTTGAAATATGTATAAAGATATATATATATATATATATATATATATAAATGTTACCAATGTGATAGGGTATAAGATTAAATATTGGTATTGGCCGAATGTATGTTTGCCTTATGTATGAAATTTTGATATGTTTGGATTGAATAAATAAATATGTGTTTATTTGAGTGTGACTGAATGTGATGGTAAATTATAAGAGGAAAGAGTTGATTTGAATATGCGTATTGATGTATGTTCATATTTATAATATGTGAATATATATATGTTAAAGGGTGGCTTAGATGGATCGTTATTTTTAAAAAGTATAATTTAATATGATTACGTTTAGTTCGATTGAGATATGATGTTCGAAAAATTTGTACAAGGATCATGAAGTATATAAAAGTTTCGATATATGAATTGGTTGCGAAACAGCTTTATAAATATGATAGTATCGGGCTTTAAGCCTAGCAGGCTCTGTGCCGGTGTATTACATGATGCTTTATGCCTAGCAAATTTTACGGAAGCAACGGTAAAAACAATCAAACGTGCTAAATGAGTTAAAGTGAACAGGTATGTAACAATTTATTTCCTTTTTAGAAATAAGGTAAGTTAATTATTTGATATGTGATACAAGTTAAAAATAAATAAATAAATAAATGATGTTAATGGTGGTGAATGTGTACATGAAACGCCATATATGGTTTAATGCATAAATATGTGATATTAATGTTTGATTTTTGAGCTTATATTCGGCCTAATGTTACAAGAGGAATAAATTGAATTGTAAAATTCATATTAACATTAAAAGATTTATGTGCATTTGATTGGTAGGTAATTCAAATGTGAATCTTTAACGTGTTTATAGGGATTATATATGTGTATATATATATATATTTGGCGAAAATAAGATCTATGGGATATTAAACATATTAATGATCAATGTGTGTTTGGAAATGTTATAATTCAGGCATGGATAAATGTTTGGTAGTTAAATTTCATAAGTATGGCTTGTTTGTACCTTAATAAATTATTAATGCCATTGAGGTAATATTTGAATTAAATTAAGCTATGAATTAAGTGAATGAAACCATATGTTTAAGCATATGATTGGTTATATTCGGTTTAATGTTATCAATATATATATGATATGGAAATGCGAAATTCATATTCATGCCAAAGTTTATATGTGCATTTGTTTATAAGGTAATTGAATGTGAGATTATGATTAAGGAAATGTGAATTGTATAAATGTATTATGATAGTATGTGTTCGGTCAAATGAAATTTCTATTGCTACCGAGTAAAAAGAGATGCTTGTTTGGACAAAACTTATTTCATGTTTAGTTACATGTGGATAATTGAATTTACAAGTATGGTTTGGTTATGTTTTATTAGATTATTATGGTTATTGGGTTATTATTTGCTTATGACTTACTAAGCTATGATAGCTTACCCTGTGTGTGTATTTTTACCTTTATTTATAGATTTTGGAGACTAGTTGCAAGCTCGGGGATCGTTAGCGAAGTTTATCACACTATCGACTGCTTTCGGGGTTTTAAAAACTGTATTAGAAATTTATGGCATGTATAGGTTATAGTACTCTTTGAATATGGTTGAAGTTGTATATATATGTATAAGTCATGCGAAAATGGCTTGTCCATCTTGTTAAATCTTGGGATTTATATTTTGGTTTGATTATCATGTTTGGTTGTGGTTATGGATGATTTGGTTTTGGGTATGTATAAGTATAAAAAAAAATTGTAGTTAAGTTTAGTAATACCTCGTACTCGACTCTGACAACGGTCTCGGGTAAGGGGTGTTACATTTTATTGGTATCAGAGCTTACGGTTTAGTCGATTCTAGGACTACCGTTGCGCGTGTGAGTCTAGCTATACATGCCTTAAAGTATAATGCGATAGTGTGATGACTCCCAACTCTGATGGAAATTGTTTTAAATTAAATAGATATGCTTTCCAACCGAGCTAAATTCCGATAGTATAGAATGTGTACGCAAATGTTTGAGTGAAAATATATTGGTGATGAGTTGACACTCATAAAGGTATGAATCAAAGTGTATGGCATTTTTATTATTGATAAATGTTATAACTATATGAGCGTATGAGTTATGACAATTGAGTTATGATGCTATATGAGAATTTCGATTGCGACTTAGTGATTAGAGTTGGCTTATGAACTATGTGTTAAGAACAAAGGTGGTTATAAGCAAATAATCATCGTATATCATTTTTCGTAAATTAGCATGTACTGAAATTTGGAATTATTGTAATTATATGTGAATTAGCCGAATTTAGCTAAGTATAAAATTGATTCGGTTAAGTTATTTATGTGATATGTGCTATCGAATGTTCGTATATTGAGTTCGAAATACATAAAAGATTCGATATATGAAATGATTCAGGGGAGAAAATTTTAGGTATTACTACTCAGGCTATGAGCCTAGCAAGCCTTAGGCTGGTGAATGTATCGGGCTTTATGCCTAGCAGGCTTATTGCCGGTGAATGATTATCAGACCTTGGGTCTAGCAGGCTTATTGCCGGTGAATGATTATCAGACGTCAGGTCTAGCAGGCTTATTGCCGGTGAATGATTATCAGACCTCGGGTCTAGCAGGCTTAATGCCGGTGTGTGATTCAGGCTTATGCCTAGCAGGTTTTATACCGATGACTTATAGTACGAGCTTATGCTTATGAAATGATTGAATTATGGTGGCTAATGAACAAGCTTAAGCTTATTCAAGTGAGTTTGATTATTTGGCCATAAAGTATATATTGACTTAAGTACAAATTATATGTGATGTTTATTGATTAAGTAAGTTGATAAATAATGTGTTTGTGTATTCAACATTTTTGGATATGTGGATAATATGATATTGATTTGATGTTGTTTACTTGTAACATCAGAGTATTCAATGGATGTATGAGTATTTATACATAAATAAGTTCAGCCATATGGAGATTTTATGGATATGCAATCGGACATGTGGAATTACATATATAAATATATGTACTTTCAATTGTATGGAGTTAAGTTGTATATGGTATTTATTAAATTGGTTATTTGTGATAGTATGTGTTATGTACATTTTTGTGCGAGTTAAATTTGAGGCTTTACTAACCTCACCCCTTTATCAGTAAAATGTTACAATGAAATTTGTAAAATTTTGGGTTGAATAAGCTCACGAGTGTGGAGTTACAGAGATTCGTGTTTGAAAGATTACTAATGTAGTCAGAAAAGAGAACAAATTAGTAAATGAAGATAGTACAAAAAGGGATAATGTGAAAATTTCGGATGACAGAATTAGACAGAGGAATAATGATTGAATTGTATCAATGGTTGAATGCAATGGTTATAATTGGGTAGTTACTATGATTCCTTTTGGGCATTCTATGTGTACATTTTTCCTCAGAAGTATATGTGACTGTTTGATTTCAAAAAAAAAAAAAAAGAAAAGCAAGTCTTATAGTATGAGAACGTTAGCTAAACATATTAATAGACGAAAGTATTGTTGATCTATTTGGGTTACGTTCGACATTGTTATGTCTTTCTCTAATAATTTATTCCATTATGTGGATACAAAAGTCGACGGTAAAATCTGTATGAAGTTAATATTCTGTTTCTACTGGTTATTGTTCTGTTGAATATACGTGAAGATTATACTGCTTCTGTTACTGGGGATTCCAGTATTTATAAATGACATTGTTCTTCCCGTACATGTTTTGGGATAGCATTGGAATTGATATCATTCTATACGGGTTGTAATTTTTAGATATCTTGTATAGCTCCACATGATGAAATTTCACTATTTCAGTTTTCTTATGATTCCATGTGACTGTCTACAAGAGATCTCTATATGACAGAGATGACTATGTTTATTATGGTTATAATTTTTGGCTTGAAATGTGAGACTACAGTAGTACCATCCTCAGAGTTATAGAAGTTATGTCTCTATAATGGTTGCTACTAAAATCATATTTGATTCTTTACTGTGTTCAAATGCTTCCTTAACAGCTAGGATAATATTTATTATAAGGTTGAGACATCGTTCCTAGTAAGACCCAATGAGTTCTCTTTGGTTAAGATGATTTTAGTAGAATTCAAAGTTTCGATGATTAATTGTTGCTTCGAGATAAAGTGTCTATGCCGAGAAGCTCTGAGATTGTATAACCATTGTTATAGGTGGCTCACAGTGTTAGTTAGTTTGATCATACGAGAGTAACATGATGTACGACATTCCGAGATTTGATATTTATGAATGAGTGTGAACTATGATATTCCTGGCTTTGTGGATTATAGAAATAAAGTGTTGATTATAGAGTTATCTGTTCCTGAGATGATGTACAGCGAAAGCCAGATCAGAATTTCAATTGTGAGATTAAAGAGATTTGAAATCTGAAACCATGTGTGAATTTGAAATGTATTGTGTAGAAGCAAATCCTTAATCTACCTTCTGGTAAGATTTTCGAGGACGAAAATCCCTAAAGGGGGGAGAGTTGTAACAGTCCGAATTTGACCCTAATCGGAACGGTGGTTTCGGGACCATGAATCCGAGTCCGAGAAATAATTTAATATTATAATTTGAGTTAGTTATATGTAAATTAATGGGTGTGAAAGTTTCGTATAAAAATTTAACTGTTTGTGTGCTCAATTAGTTAAAAAGGACTAAATCGCGTTATTGGTAAAAGTGGCCTTTTATTTGATTTATGGTTAAATTGATGTGGCTTTATTTTAGTGAAGTCCTTAAAGGGTAATATACCCATTTTAAATTGTAGTGGACGGCAATGTGGTCTTATAACATGTTTTTAAGTATTATTTTATATGTTAAAGATTATATTATAATTGTTTTATAATTTATAACTACATTATAATAAAACCAACATGAAAGTGGGATTTTATTCATCCTTCTTTCACCGAATAACAAAGAAAAGAAAAGAATGTTGGAGCTTGGTACATTCGGCCATTTTGCTAGCTAAATTAAAGGTTAGTTTTTAATCGGTTTTCAATAATTCCTACGCTTTTGAAATCGTTGCTTCGAATACTACAAGACTCATGCTTGAATTTTTTATTTTTGATGAATATTTTGAAATGTTCTATTGATGAGTTCATGAGTTTTATGATGATGGTTGATGAATTATGAAAGATTTATGTTAGATTAATATGTTTTGTATTGAGATTTTGGTAATTTTGAGTGAATAAGGCTAAATTGAGTGGTCTTTCTTGATATGAGTATTCTAGTTGCAAATTGACCTTTTTGAAATTCATAGTGGACGGCAATATGGTCTATTAATATATATATATTATATGTTTGCTTATGTGTTAAATAAATAATAAGGATATAATATATAAATGTATTATAAGTATATTATAATAAAGCCAAAAAGGAGAATAGAGTTTGCATGTTCATCTTTTTACTTACTTAACCGAAACAAAAGAAATAAAAGGGGAGAAAAGAAGCTTCAAGGGTTTCGGCAATATTAAGGCTTACTTAAGGTAGGATTTAACTTTGGTTTTTGATAATTTTTGTATTTTTGTGATTGTTGTTCATTTTATTATCAAGCCCATGTGTTAATTTTGTGAAATAGTCTTGTATGTTGGTTATGCCATTGATGATAACTTAAGTTTTAGGATGATTTTTGGTAGTGAATGGAGATTTGAGCTAGATGAAAATATTTTACTCTTGGGTCTTAGGTGAATGTAGCTAATTTAAAATTTGGTTGTGAAAACATTATCATGGAAGGGCCAAATTGAGAAAATATTGAAGTCTATGGACTTATATAATCCTTAGGATGATTCGGTCCTAAAGGAAGTTGGGTAAATTTTGAGTAATTCATGAGTATGGTATTAGGGACTAAATTGTATAGATTGTAAAAGTTAGGGGTATATTCGTAAATTTGCTAAATTAAGTATTTATGGATCAAATTGAATGAATATAAATTTATTGAGTTTAAATTGGAATTATTTAGATAAAGAATAAAAGAAAACGGGTTTGGATCAGGGGAAGGCAAAGTTGAACGAATAGTCAGAAAGCTCAATACGTCAAATTTCGAGGTAAGTTTTTAAGCAATCAGATTAATTTGAATTATCGCTATATTAAATTGTATATGTTTGAGTGACATAACTAATTTTATTGTCAAATTGCCGAATAAGGCATAGGAATTATTATATGTGATAGCCGAATACGGATTAATAAATACATGTATATATAGCTATAACCATTGAATATTTGAGTTGGCAAAATATATGTGTAATATCCCGGGTTAGGGGCTATTCTGTTGTGACTTTGTTTGCATGTTATTGGATCGTTATGTTGTCGTTTGTGTGATTGTGGGGCTTAGTTATGAACTAGAAGTAAGCCGGAATAGGTGGAAAAATTTTAGTTTTGAGCTAAGGTATGAGGGGCAGAAGTAGCTGGGGCTTAAGAGTTTTAATTGGCAAGAGTTATCACAAAAAGGGAGCTGGGTAGTGGCAAGCTAGACGCCACTAAGGCTTTGTGTGGGTAACGCCTAATGCAAGGGTGTAGGCCTTGTGTTCGAGCTGCGGAGTGGCCACTTTTTGGCACTCATTTTGACGGCATGGAGAGAGGATTTTGTGGCAGTTCAAACTCTGCCTAAGACTAAGTCTTCCCATTTGAATGGAGGGTGGAGAGGGATTTTAGGAGGAAGACTTGGTAAACACATTTGAATGTGTGGCATGGAGTAGTTGGGGGGATCATGGCCGAATTTTAGGGGAGTTAGGAGGGGGAGTGACGGCATAGTAGTGTGATGTTGGTGGAGTGCCGAAATTTTTTTGGAAATTTTGGCATTTTCGGTCACATTTGGTAAAAAGCAAAAGTTCCCTTTTGATACTTGTAGCCGAATTTTCTTCAAGGTTTCTTCTCATTTTCTTCACTTCTTGAAACCAAAAATCCAAGTGAGTGACTCCATCTTTACTTTTTGCAAACCGAAAGTTTTCAATCATCTCTGTCCCTCTTTCATTGGTGTAGGCCGAATGCTCCCTCTCACCTATTTCTTTTGTTCATTGTGTTGAGCCGAAACCCCACCTCTCCAAAACCGTTTTTCCACTTCTTTTCTTGCTAGCCGAAACTCCATTCTCTTAGAACACATCTTCTTTTTCTTTCATTTACAAGCCGAAAGTACCCTCCCTTATCCAACTTTATTCCTCTTCTTTTCTTTAAACTCAATTGCCGATTTCCCCATTTCTTCCCACCTCTATTTTTTCCTCCTTTTTCTTTCAAGGCCGAAAATAAGAGTGATAAACCCCCTAGCCGTACCTTTTGTTTGATTGTGGTGCAAAGTGTGGACCGAACCTATCTTCTTCCCTAGTGGCGTCTTGGCCGAATAATTGGTTGGTGTTGGTAAGTGCTAGGCCGAATAGCCATTTCTTCCCTCTCTAGTGCTTAATGGGTTTTTGATTGGATTATTAGCCGATTCTAGGCATGTGGTAAAGGTGTGGTCTCTTATGATTAAACCGATTGTGTGATAGGGCAATCAGGGAGTTCCAAGCAGTCAGGTGGAGCCTTCTCCCTTTGTTAACCAATTCGGTAAGTGATGGTGATATATCGTTCATGGTTTATTCGTGATTTCGATTAAGTCAAAGGTGATTTGTGATTAACTATTTTGATAGGGTGCCGATTGTTGAAGAAGGAACCACTGTGGGTTCGGATTTGGTAGGAAACCAAATCAAGTGAAGGTAAGGGTTGGTAGCAATTCCTGTTGGCTTAAAATCCTTGGCCGAATGGCTTTAGTACCTAACCCCTATGTCTTGGCCGATTGTAGGAGCTAGTAATCGGGGGGCTTAGATCGTTTTCGTCGGGATTCTAGACTCGTATTTACCAGGTGTGTAACTAACACACCCATATTTAGTGATATTGTTATTAAACCTGTTGGTCTATTAAAATCATGGCAGTTTGATGGATTGATATGATACCCTTTTTGGGTATGACTTTGGACTCGGGTAAGTCAGTATTATTATTGTTATGAGTTACTGTTGATTTATATGATACCATGGCTATGGATATATGTGACAGGGGATATGAGGTTAGACATATTAGCATGATATGCATGACTTGTATGATATGCATGATTACATGAGTATGGTATGTTGATGGGTGTTATGAGTGGAGGGAGCAGTGATATTTTGTGCTGACGAGCACCAGTGTTTTGGTAACACACTTTGTGACTTTGGGTCACCAGAGGTTTGGCACCTCCAGAGGTTTGGCACCTCATTGCGACTCGTCCCTATGGTTTGACACCACCGTGGGTTGGCCCCACTTGAGATATGGGATCGTCTGCTAGTGATTGGGTATCACACGATGGGTTGGCCCCATCACTCGATTATTGTGACTACGGTCACCAGTGCTTTGGTAGCACATTGTGTCTTTGGGACACTAGAGGTTTGACACCTCATTGCGACTTGTGCCTGTGGTTTGACCACCGTGGGTTGGCCCCACTTGAGATATGGGATCGTCTGCTAGTGATTTGGTATCACACAATGGGTTGGCCCCATCATTGGATTTGTAACTTCGGTCACCAGTGCTTTGGTAGCACAATTGTGTCTTTGGGACACCAGTGGTTTGGTACCACATTGACGGATATTGTGGACACCAGTGTTTTGGTAACACATTGTGACTATATGTCACCAGTGGTTTGGCACCACCAGTGGTTTGGTACCACACGGGGTAGAAAAGGCGATATGGATGGTTAGGATCGGGTTGCATTAATTATGTTGCTATGTATGATATGTGTTAGCATGTTGTTTCTTCGGGAGCGGGATTTACACACTGAGTCACTCGACTCACCCTCTCCTTTGACATCTCAGGTGACTCGTAGATGCGGACATGGAGCCGGGATGGACTCGGGGTGCACATGCCATGCTTTAATAAAAGTTTTGCTCAGACTATTGAATTTGGGTACTTTAGCTTATTTACTTTTATTTGGGTTTTTATATTGGATTTGTAAAAGGTCTTTAATCTATGTTTTATGATGTTTATGTTTTAATTAAATTCTAATATGCCTTAACAAAATAAGTTGGTATGAGTTTTACTAAAAACCTGGAAAGATAATGATTTCAAAATCATAACGCAATGTGTTTTTAAACTATACCATCGGGTATCACACTAAGTCTTTATGATAAACAAATACAAATGGTTTTCAATTCAAACTTGTATTTCTCCTAAGTCTAAAAATGTTTTAAGTAACACTAAGAAACTGTTGAGGTTTTAAATGGTTTAAACTTGTTTTAACTACACATTTTGGTTAAGTTTTCAAAATCTCCGGGTTTCAAACACACCAACCATTTTCAAACAAGTCTACTCAAATTGTCTTCAAAATACACTGTGTTTTCACTCGGCTTTTAAACGGAAAATCTAATTTTTTCCAAAAACGTTTTCTCCGTAACATACCAGATTCGGACGTGGTGTCTTGTCCGGGTTTGGGGTGTTACAATATGCACTTGTGATAGGGGATAAATATATATAATTATATATATATATGTATGGGAATAGAATATTCGGATATGTGTGAGTGTATATATATATATTTGATGATGCCAAATGTGGTATGGTGACTTTAAATGTGTCTGCCGAATATGATAGTATCATGAACATGTGTTTATTATATAAATACCTTGGATGGTTGAAATATGTATAAAGATATATATATATATATATATATATATAATGTTACCAATGTGATAGGGTATAAGATTAAATATTGGTATTGGCCGAATGTATGTTTGCCTTATGTATGAAATTTTGATATGTTTGGATTGAATAAATAAATATGTGTTTATTTGAGTGTGACTGAATGTGATGGTAAATTATAAGAGGAAAGAGTTGATTTGAATGTGCGTATTGGTGTATGTTCATATTTATAATATGTGAATATATATATGTTAAAGGGTGGCTTAGATGGATCGTTATTTTTAAAAAGTATAATTTAATATGATTACGTTTAGTTCGATTGAGATATGATGTTCGAAAAATTTGTACAAGGATCATGAAGTATATAAAAGTTTCGATATATGAATTGGTTGCGAAACAGCTTTATAAATATGATAGTATCGGGCTTTAAGCCTAGCAGGCTTTGTGCCAGTGGATAGTATTCGGGCTTTAAGCCTAGCAGGCTCTGTGCCGGTGTATTACATGACGCTTTATGCCTAGCAAATTTTACGGAAGCAACGGTAAAAACAATCAAACCTGCTAAATGAGTTAAAGTGAACAGGTATGTAACAATTTGTTTCCTTTTTAGAAATAAGGTAAGTTAATTATTTGATATGTGATACAAGTTAAAAATAAATAAATAAATAAATGATGTTAATGGTGGTGAATGTGTACATGAAAAGCCATATATGGATTAATGCATAAATATGTGATATTAATGTTTAATTTTTGAGCTTATATTCGGCCTAATGTTACATGAGGAATAAATTGAATTGTAAAATTTATATTAACATTAAAAGATTTATGTGCATTTGATTGGTAGGTAATTCAAATGTGAATCTTTAACGTGTTTATAGGGATTATATATGTGTATATATATATATATATATTGGCGAAAATAAGATCTATGGGATATTAAACATATTAATGATCAATGTGTGTTTGGAAATGTTATAATTCAGGCATGGATAAATGTTTGGTAGTTAAATTTCATAAGTATGGCTTGTTTGTACCTTAATAAATTATTAATGCCATTAAGGTAATATTTGAATTAAATTAAGCTATGAATTAAGTGAATGAAACCATATGTTTAAGCATATGATTGGTTATATTCGGTTTAATGTTATCAATATATATGATATGGAAATGCGAAATTCATATTCATGCCAAAGTTTATATGTGCATTTGTTTATAAGGTAATTGAATGTGAGATTATGATTAAGGAAATGTGAATTGTATAAATGTATTATGATAGTATGTGTTCGGTCAAATGAAATTTCTATTGCTACCGAGTAAAAAGAGATGCTTGTTTGGACAAAACTTATTTCATGTTTAGTTACATGTGGATAATTGAATTTACAAGTATGGTTTGGTTATGTTTTATTAGATTATTATGGTTATTGGGTTATTATTTGCTTATGACTTACTAAGCTATGATAGCTTACCCTGTGTGTGTATTTTTACCTTTATTTATAGATTTTGGAGACTAGTCGCAAGCTCGGGGATCGTTAGCGAAGTTTATCACACTATCGACTGCTTTCGGGGTTTTAAAAACTGTATTAGAAATTTATGGCATGTATAGGTTATAGTACTCTTTGAATATGGTTGAAGTTGTATATATATGTATAAGTCATGCGAAAATGGCTTGTCCATCTTGTTAAATCTTGGGATTTATATTTTGGTTTGATTATCATGTTTGGTTGTGGTTATGGATGATTTGGTTTTAGGTTTGTATAAGTATAAAAAAAAAAAATTGTAGTTAAGTTTAGTAATACCTCGTACTCGACTCTGACAACGGTCTCGGGTAAGGGGTGTTACACACGTTCTTCCTCTCCCCAACCTAAGTCATCCCTCATTTAATTTCCCTCTTTTGATTCATTCGTATATATATATATATATATATATATATATATATATATTTTAGAGCTCTTAAAATCTACAAGGTAAGTGGTAAGAATAATTTTCTTTTAAAATTTTAATTTTATTCGATTATTTAATTCTTTTCAACTTATTGAAATATTGATAATTGTTAGTAAATTTTATTTTTAAAATTTAATTTTTCAATTATTTAATATTTCAATTTATTGAAATATTAGTAATTGCTATTAAAGTTTATTCTTAATTTCTATTCAATTATTGAATTTTCAATTTGTTGAATTAATTAAATTATTTAACTGATTTTTATTCTTTCTATCTTGTGTTCAGGTCCATCATGACTCGTAAAAGAACTCGTGCCTCTGCTCAAATTGACAAAGCACAAAGCAAATTTCACTGTGAAGAAGCCAAAATAAGATACGAAAGTATCTTCAAGAATCAACAGATGCATCCAGAAAAAGGCTTCACATTGAAGGAAAGCAACTACAGAGATTTTATGGCTCGTATTTGTCAAGTTGCTGAAGCCCTCAATTGGGAATTGTTTTGTGAAAAGAGACCAAGTGTGGATGAAGAATTAGTTCGTGAATTCTACGCGAACTTAACTTCAAGCGAACTGACCGAAGTTCCAGTCCGCGGAATCAAGGTACCGATAAATTCTAGTGCTATTAATGCGTTCTTTGAATTACCTGATTTCGACAACGATGAATATTCCTCTCTGTTGAGCAATATTAAGCTTGAAAATCTACAAGAAATCCTCGAAGAACTCACAGTTCCAGGTTCTAAGTGGACTGTGTCAAAGCAAGGAATCCACACTTGTCGAAGAGAGTATTTGACACCACTTGCGAAGGTATGGTTCTATTTCATTCGTTTTAGCTTATGCCTAGTTCACATGGGACAACAATTTCTTTAGAGCGAATGGTCCTACTATACTCGATTTTAACTGGAAAGACCATTGATGTGGGCAAAATCATCCTGAGAGAAATGCGAAATTGTGCTGTTACACGCTCTGGCCCTGCCTATTTCCCCTTTACGATCACAATTTTGTGCTTAAAAGCAAAACTCCTTGCGGACGTAAAGAAGACAGAGTATAGTCAAGGCACAATTACCGATTGGGATCTCTACCGAGTAGCCGGAGATTCTGTTCTCCAGCAACAAATTGAAGAAAGTGAGGATCTCGAAGAAGAAGAAGAAAATGAACCCACAGAAATCCTACCAGAGCAATCAAATGAAGTCCCTAGGGAGGCAGAACCAGAAGCTGAACCTGGTATCGAGCCCTCAATGTTTAGAGCTCCATCGCCTAGCCCAGATTGTCGTGATGAGTTGTCAAAGCTTATGGATTTAATGCAACACATGCAATGGCAGCAACAAGCATATTGGCGATACGCAAGAATAAGAGATGATTCGATGACGAGTGCTCTCAAGAAAATTTATAATGACCCTTTTATTTTTGTGCCTGAGTTTCCAGATTTTATATATGAGCCATGGGTTCCATCCTCGAAGAAGGAGCTAAGCGATTCATGCAGAGGCAATACTAATGAAGCAAAAGAAGAGTCGAATTCTGAAGGATCGGCAAACAAATAAAAAAGGGGAGGACTTCAACTTTTATTTCTTTCTTAAGTATCTTAGGATTAGGTCAATTAGGAATTTTTATAATAAAATAAGAGATAGGAAGCATGAATAAAAATTTAACAAGTCTCAAAGGATAAAATGTGGCAATAGATATATACATGTCTAGGATTGGATTTTAGAAAGAGCCTGGTACTTAAGCAGTCAATTTGACTCACCTCCTCTTTTCTAATTATCCTACCTGGTGTATTGTATTTATTCACTTTAAACAATGAGGACATTGTTCACTTTAAGTAGGGGGGACTAAAAATTTGAATTGATTCTATTCAGAATAAAATGATCTTTTAATTATGCTTAGGATATATTTTTGTTCAAATTGAAATTTTGTTACTTATGCTAAACTTTAGTATTAATAAAGTTCTGTTATTTCAATAATTTATTATGTTAGCTTAATAAAGATGTGAATGTATTTTTAATAAAGCATACAAATTCATACCATAAAATTTTTAGTTCCTTACGAAAAAATTAGGCATGCATGAAAGCTTAAGTCTTTAGAATTGACTCAGTAATTTCTTGAGGCGAAATCCTAGGAAGCATGGAATATCGAAAATGATTTAGGCAAACTTTTTTTTGGACCGTTTGAGCCTTTCAAGCTGACCCCGATGAAATTATCCTTTGAAACCCAATTTTGAGACTATATGGCCTAATTTTATTTGGACCTGTGCAACATTTAGCCATCAACTTTCTCTTAATTACTTCTAAAATCATCCCAAACACTAGACTCAGTACTATTCAAAAGATCGTTTGAAAATAAGTTTGGGGGAGTTGAAAAGAAGTATCAAATGCTTGAAAAATTGTTCTACATGAAGCAAGTGCTCGAGTTTGAGCTTGAAAAAAAAACACATGTACTCAAAATGAAATAAGTGTTCGAAAGAGCATAAGTTGGGTATCAAGGATTGAAGTTTCGAAGGTTCGATATTTAGCTGAGTCTAGGGTTTTAAGCCAAAAATTTTATCTATCTTTTACCTACTCTTAAGCCCAGCCACGTTACAACCTTATTAAAGACCTATTGATTCAAGATTCCCATGTTACCTACATTAGTGGAGAGAAAGTGCTTTGTTCAACATATGAAGACATTAGTTAAGCTTAATGAGTGTAGTTTACTTTTTGAATAAGGAATTAAAATCAATTTGGCAGTGAAGAACATGTCTTTATTAAAGAAACATTTAGTCTAATTTCACTAGTATGATAATTGTTGGAGGTAATTTGAACGATATGAATGCTTAAGTTGCATAACTATCAAATCTCTTATCTTTGATCATAAGTATGCCAACATCATAATTTTGAGGAAAGTTGTTCTAAAAGAGTTTTTCAAAGGTGTTTTCCGAGAAAATTCTTTTCAAAATTTTGCATTACTCGGGACGAGCAATGAATTAAGTTTGGGGGTGTGGAAACACGAAAATTTATATACTTTTTCATGCCCTTTTTGACCCAATTTCATGTGGTTCCGAGTAAATTCTTGTCGAAAAATAATTAAATATTATAAAATAATTAATTTGTGCTAAAAATATGAACATGCTGAATTTTAATTAATTTTATAGTTAATTGTGTTTAAATTTTGACTATTTTCGACAGAATCGCAAAGAGGGGAAAAAAAGGCTCAGCAGACACTGCTCGAAGAATTAAACCGAGAGGCGATTTGAAGTGTCAAGGCGACTCTATTTCCAGCCCAAGACGGTCCAATTATGAAGATTTAATCATAATTTAATTAATTTTAATTTATTCCCAATTTAATTTGGGCTAAATAAATTATTATTAATTAATTATGGGAAAAGGGTTCAGTTAAACCGCACTGCTTGAACCGAACCGGTTGAACCGAACCAGCCACCAATTGGGCAGCCCAAACCATCCACAATGAAGGCCCAAATCAGCTTATTTTCTGATTTATTCAGCTTGCAAAGGAGCCCTTGAAGATCTTTCAAAATCTCATTCAAACCCCCCGAAAATTCAAGGCTTTTAAGATTTGTCCAAGCTAATTTTAGCAAAGTTGAATCCATCAACTTTGCCACATAGGATGGCCGGCCAAAGGGACTCTTTGCTGCCGATTTTTTGCTATTTTTAGCAGCCCCTAAACACTATAAATACAGCCCCTAGCTGCTCATTCAAGGCATCCCTCAATTCTCCAACATTCTCTCATTCTCTCAACTTTTCTCCTTTCATTTTCATTCCATTTTCCCCTTGTTCTTGTGCCGATTTCCCCTCTTG
Organism: Gossypium australe; assembly: GCA_005393395.2. Lineage (NCBI taxonomy): Eukaryota > Viridiplantae > Streptophyta > Magnoliopsida > Malvales > Malvaceae > Gossypium > Gossypium australe. The sequence continues at coordinate 68,610,115 of CM016624.1, read as the reverse complement.
GAAAAGAGGTGTTTTCCAGCCATTTGAAGCAGCATTCGATAGCCAAGGACAACGAAGAACGAAGGAGGAATCAATCAGACAAGTCACGGAGAGCCACCGGATTTGTTTCTCGTTCCTATCTCTTTAAATTACTTGTTGTTGTTTTGACAAACATGTTTATGAATATTCATGCTTTTGAATTGTTTAATTTAATCAATTTAGCTTGAATTTAATTTTTTTTGATTTGATTTTATTTCGCCCCCTTAGATTATTAAAACTATGTTTATGCTGTTAAAGGCCTCGGTGAGATGTTTGATTAAGTAAAATTATGCTAAGTTATCTGGCATTATAATTGTTTAGATAGCTAATGAATTAATTATTTAAACGCATTGAAATTGTAATTAATGGACACAATACTTAATCTATGCATGTTTATTTCTTCTAAGGTAGCTGAAGATTAAATTAGCATTATATTTGACGATATGTATGCCTTGCATAACTTGCAGGATTTTTTGTGATTAAAATGTTTCAAAGTAAAAATACTTTGTTACTTCACATGATCTTTTATATGCTTGTTAGGTTGAATTAATCGGTTGCATCGACATAGGAATATGCGAGAGATTGTTTAATTTAATGAGTATGTATGTGCAATAACATGTTTACTTTTTGCAGTCTATTTAATGGGTCGAATTGGCATAGAAATATGTACAAGAGATAAATGGATTTTTGATTTGTAAATGTGTTCATAAGTTAGCAAATTACCGAGTTGCCATGTTTTAACAAGTATAACACAACTTTAATCATTCTAAGGTAAGAAATGTGATTAAACCAACACGATTATGTCATCTTGATTAAAATCAGTTTTTGAAATCGCACACTTGAACTTTGTTTTATTTTAATTTACTTTGTTTTTCTTTTAGTTTTCAAATAGTTTTCAAAAATAAAATATTTTTCCCTAACCAAAGTGTTTGAAATTATTTCATAAATAATTCTTTTACAGTCCCCCTGTGGGTACGATAACTCGACATTTACTTGTCACTTTTATTACTTGTTACGATTGTGTACACTTGCACATTTCCACCGTTTCACTTACCTTAACCATTAGCCACCTTACCATAAAAGAAATAGTCCAACCTTACCATAAATAAGGCTTGACCGACACATGCTATAAAGGTGCAAAAATAAAAGTCACCAAAATGCAATCCATGGAATTCGAACCTCTTCCCTCAAGCAACACTTATGGCGCCAACTCCACTTTACTACTAGCTCATCTTATGCTAGTTTTTGACACTTAATTTCTTTAAACATCAAGGTCACTTGTTCCACTTCAGTAAAGTACTCATTACTAAAATTTATTCTAATTCTGAATAAATCCCGAGCCTTCTCAGGACTATATTAAACACACAAATTAAATCATTCACAAGCTAAGCACCAAAGATATGCAACATATCGATACTCAAATTTTTAGGATGTTACAGGTCTTGTGTAGCATATTTAGCCTTGAATGGTAAGAGTGTCGAAATTCTCTAGCTTTTCCTTTGCATTTTTGCATTTTGGTCATGTTTTTTTTCTCCTCTCTTCTTTCCATTCTTTTCTACTCCTTCCTCTCCATAAGCCGAATCTCTCCTCTATTCTCCATTGTGAAACTGTTTCTTCTATCCCTTGGTAATAGCCGAAACTTCTCCTACCCATCTATCCTCTTGTGGCATCTATTTCTTCTCTTTTCGTATAAAGCCGAAAAATCACCTCTACTTCCATTTTGTTTTCCCTTAGCCGAACATCTAGTAGCCGGAAACTTGGTTCTCTTCTGATTGCCGAATCTTCCTTCTTATTTGGTTCTTTTTTAGTTGCAAGGTAAGGTTTTCTTTTCTTCTTATTTTCTTTATCTCTTTTCTCCCATTTTCTCTTACTCGCTTATCATCATTCTATGGTGCTATTGTTGTTATCGAATTCTTCTTTCCCATTCAGCTCATCTCTGGTAGTAAGGTAATGCTTCTTTTCTTTCACATTCTTCTTCCCTTTCTTTTCTTTCTACTAAAGCTGAAACTTTTATCTTGATTTCTTTGACTAGGCCGAATCTATTCTTCCCTAAGCACTTCATCTATTGTCCTCTTTTTGGTCAAGCCGGAACTAATCTCTTCTTTTCTTCCTAGTTGGTTAACATCCTTGAGGCCGAATACTGTTGTAGGCAATCTTGAGTTTTCTAATCATTGGTAAGAGTGCCTTCAACCAGTAAAGGTTAGCTGTCTCTCCTCTCTTTCTCGTTTGGGTTCTTTAAGCCGAAGGGTTGGTTATTAAATTATGGTAGAGTAGCGTTCTAATGTGCTATTGTTGACGATCAATGTTAGGGAACCAATATCTCTAACCTCGAAATAAGGCCGATTATTTTGGTGTTGGGGACGATTGTATCACGTGGTAAGTGAGGCCTATTCTGTCGAATACATCAACATGTTGATTTTCATGAAGTAGAGGTTAACTATTGTTTAATCGTTATTTTAGGTGTTTGGAAGCGGCGGAAGTCTTAAGTCATAAACAGGTTTTTAATCTCACACCAATCATCGATGAAAGTATGTCGTGATCTGTATTTCGGCCAAAAGCCGAAAAGCCGAAAAACCAGCAACCGTGACCACTCGAGTGTGCGAGCGCTCGTAGTGATAAACCGAGCCACTAGTGGTGGCGGTAGGTCGTGAAGAGTTTCACGAGCACTCTCACGAAACTGAGGCCGAATCGAGCTGAAATAGGCTAAATGGGCCCAGTGGGTTATTAGGCCTACATGAGGAAAATTCAACAGAAAATTACCGAATGACGGAAACGACTGCGAAGTCTACAAAACCGTGACTGAAACCATGCTTAATGGGCCACACGAGCGTGTGGGCCCGTTTGGGGAAAAAATGGATTTTAGGCCCAATTGCACTGTAGAGACCCTCAAAAGGTCTCGAATTGCTCGAGGCGACAGTAGTTGTCCTGAAAGATCGTTGATGACTAAATTAATGAAATACCCTCAGAGGGTAAAATTATTGTTATACCCTTAGTGGTTGATTAGTATGATTGTGTGTATTATGTTTAACTATTATGATGGTACATTATTGCATACATTGAATTATTATGTCACAACATTTTGCATTGGGTTGAGATGATTAAATTTTTATGTATATATATTGGAGGAAGTACTATACTGGTGGCTATGCCACATTATACTGATTTTAGTGACTCAGCCACAAATACTGTTACTGGCAGCATCGCTGCATTATACTGGCAGCTCGGCTGCATTCTTGGTGTGTAGGGCTGGGTGGGTTGACTTGGTCCCCACAAGAGTGTAGGGCTGGTACAGGAGGTGTGTTGGTTGGTTTGGGTTGGGCTGCACTTTCTCTGCTTGTATCATCATGATTTTGGGGCCTTAGGCCCAAAATCATACTGAATGGGCTTGGGCCAGACTGTGACTGCTTTGGAATTACACACTGAGTTCTTGTAACTCACCCCTTTACCCTAACTGTATAGCTAATCCCCAGCCGTAGAGGATTTGAAGCCACGAGGGATTCAGAGGTGGCCACTCGTTCCGCATGTTTTAAGGGTGAACTAAGTATTTTAAATTTGGGATTTCTTTATTTTAATTATTGGGTTTTATCATTGTTGTAATAAGGCCATTGGAACTATTTTAACTTTTATTTGGATTTTCTTTAAATACTGCAATTTAAATCAACACGAAGTTTTCAAAACAATAAACCACTATTTTTCAAATAACTTGTTTTCGTAAATGATAAGATCAAATTCTTTGTAATCGACTCAGTTTTATTAAACAAGACGAAACGCGCATTTTAAAAAAATAATGAGTAAATCCCTCTTTGAGCATAAGTGAGGAGAAATGGAATTTTGAACTTATAAATGTGATTTTAAACAATATGTTTCCAAAGTGGTTTCAAACATCACCTGATGTAGCACACCAGATTCGGTCGTAACATTTAGGCCGGGTTTGGGATGTTACAATTCTGACTTGTCAACCTAGCATGCATGGGGACACACGGCCTATCAACATGCCCATGGGGTTGACCGTGTGCCACACACGACCTAGTCACACAACCGTGTGTCTACCCGTGTGGACAATTGTATGGCTATCTACCAAGCCAAATGCCACCCTACAAAGCAACCATACATATACCAATTCAATTCAATATGCATCATACTCATAAGGCACTTCTAAGAACTCAAAACTAAGACATCCACACTAGCATACACTTCAAAAATTTCATCATCATTGAATATATGAATTTCGCAAGTATTGGCCAATTTTCCCATGATCATTTACAAAATGAATTGAACAACATTAATTGTAACAGCCCGATTTTGGGGTTAGTCGAAACAGTGGTTTCGAGATCGCTAATCCGAGGATTAAGAAAATTATTTTGATATTATTTTATGTGTTATGGCATTAATATATGGCTATATGAAAATTTTGGTGCTTTAATTTTAATGATTGCATGCTTAATTATGAAAAAGGACTAAATCGCATAAAGTGTGAAAGTTCTATTTTTCAAGGTAAAGGTGTCTAATATCCATAGAATATTAAATTTGAGGGCCTTAAAGTGTAATTAGGCCATTATAGGTGTGTTGGCCGACCATAGAGAAAAGGAGACAAGGGCATTAAATTTTGGTCAAATTTTGGTGAAATTAGGTGATGAAAAGATGAATAAAATAAGATAAAAAGATGAGATATCATCTTTTACTATTCCTTCTTCTTCTTCCACTGAAAATTGAGAGAAAATAAGGGTTCTTGGAGTTAAAAGTTTCAGCAAAACAGATCCCTTGCAAGTAAGTGATTTTGGTGGTTTTGTTTGATAATTTTTGTACTTTTGGAACCCCCAAAGCTTAAGCTAGCTAATGAGGGGACTAATTTGCTATATGGTTGAAAGATTACAGATTTTCCATGAGAATGTTTATGTTGTTAGCTGAGTTTTTATGGAAGAAAATGAATGTAAGGGAGATGAGAAACAACTTTTGTGAAAGGTGTTGTCATGAAAACACCTAAATAGGACTAAGTTGTAAATGTTGTAATTTAGTAATAAATTCATGAAATAGTTGGAATTGTGAGTAGTTGTAAGAAAAATAAATGTTCAGCTAGGCTTGTTTAATAAGAAAATGTGATGAAAAATGATTTACGAGCCTAGGGGCAAAATCATAATTTTGACAAAGTGTAAGGGCAAAATAGTAATTTTTACTAAGTATAGATTATTAAGTATTATGATTTATAAAGTGATTGAATGACTGCATTTCACTATTATAGATCAAGAAGAGAGCGGAAACAACCTTGATCGAAGAAAAGGCAACGTTACAGAGTAGACCATTGATTAACACATTTTGCACCGAGGTAAGTTTATGTGTAAACGGTGCATCTTAAATACACATGTTGTTACTTATTGGTGTATTGTATGATTGAGAATATTTACATTTTAAATGGATTGAATTCAGTAGATAATGAATAATTTTCGTATGAACGTTGAAATAGACATGTAAATGTGGAATATTATCCGTAGTAATTAATGGTGGGCTGTGTGCGATACCACCTTAATTATTCTTGTTGGTGGTGTAACACCCCAAACCCGGACAAGACACCACGTCCGAATCTGGTATGCTACGGGGAAAATTGTTTCTAATAGGTTCAGATTTTTCGTTTAGAAGTTGGATGAAAACATGGTGTACTTGAAACAAATTTGGGTAGTCTTATTTGAAAAACAGTTGATGTATTCAAACCCCGGAGATTTTGAAAACTTAGCCAGAGTGTATAGTTAAAACGAGTTTAAACCATTTAAAACCTCAGTAGTTTCTTAGTGATACATAAAACACTTTTAAACTTAGGTGAATTACAAGTTAGAATTGGAAACCAGTTGAATATTGTTTATCAAAAAGACTTAGTGTGATACCCGATGGTATGGTTAAAAACACATTGCGTTGTAGTTTGAAAACATTATCTTTCCAAATTTTAGTAAAATTTATTCCGAGTTATTTTGTTAAGGCATATCAAAATCAACTTAAAACATAGACAGCATAAAACATAACTTAAAAGGCCTTTTACAATCCGAAATAAAACCCAATTTAAAGTAATAAGCTAAAGTACCAAAAGTTATAGAGTCTGAGTAAAAACTTTATTCGGCATGGCATGTGCTCCCCGAGTCCATTCCGGCTCCAAGTCCGCGTCTACGAGTCACCTGAAATGTCAAAGGAGAGGGTGAGTCGAGTGACTCAGTGTGTAAATCCCGCTCCCAAGAAAACAACATGCTAACACACATCATACATAGCAACATAATTAATGCAACCCGATCCTAACCATCCGCATCTCCTTTTCTACCCCGTGTGGTACCAAACCACTGGTGGTGCCAAACCACTGGTGACATATAGTCACAATGTGCTCCCAAAGCACTGGTGTCCCAAAGACACAATATCTGTCTATGTGCTACCAAAGCACTGGTGTCCCAAAGACACAATTGTGCTACCAAAGCACTGGTGACCGAAGTCACAAATCCAATGTTGATGGGGCCAACCCATAGTGTGATACCAAATCACTAGCAGACGATCCCATATCTCAAGTGGGGCCAACCCACGGTGGTCAAACCACAGGGACAAGTAGCAATGAGGTGCCAAACCTCTGGTGTCCCAAAGACACAGTGTGCTACCAAAGCACTGGTGACCGTAGTCACGAATCTGGTGATGGGGCCAACCCATCGTGTGTTACCAAAACACTGGCGTCAATCCCGTATAATCATCTGTGGGGCCAACCCACTGTGGTACTGAGCCACTGGGACGAGACGCTGAGGTACCAAACCTCTGGAGGTGCCAAACCTCTGGTGACCCAAAGTCACAAAGTTGTGCTACCAAAGCACTGGTGCTCGTCAGCACAATATATCACTGCTCCCTCCTCTCGTATCACCCACACATATCATACTCATGGAATTATGCATCTCATACTAACCATGCATATCATGCCAACATACCAAGCATTACATCTCATAACATGCATAACATAAATCATGATATCATGCTTCATCAATAGTACTCATAATAGAACAGACTTACCCGAATCGTACACATACCCCATTTGGGTACTCATTTGTCCATCATACTGTTTATAATCTTATTAAGCAATCAGGTTTATCAAGAACATTACTAAATAGAGGGTGTGTTAGTTACACACCTGATGAAACCGAGTCTAAAGATCCCTACGAATCACTCTGAGTCCCTTGACTATCTGGCTCCTAGAATCGGCCAAAAGAAAACCATTAGGCAACCACCATATTCGGCCAACATAGGACTAGGCACTAAGACCATTCGGCCAAATACATATACACTCAAGGGTTAATTTCAATCCCTTACCTTGCTATTGGTTTGATTCCTTATCAAACCCGAACCACAGCAATACTCTTTCCAACAATCGGCCACCCCTAACAAGAACAGTTAATCTTTTGTTACCTTTGCCTTAATCGAAACCAAAGAATTGGACTACTAATAACAATATCAATCACTTACTAATCAATTGACAGAAACAAAAACGGCTTCTCTTGCTTGCTTCCCCAATCCAAAGATCCTATAACGAAGAGATTAGAATCCATCCCAATTGACCAAATTCGGCCCTTAATTACACCAAAACCGATTGAGAAAAGAAAGGAAAATAAATGACCATTCGGCCATGGACTTACCAATTCCAACCGATTGAAGCAAGGCCTCCAAACACCACTGATATTCGGCCACTATCACTACTAGGAGAAGGGAAATATTCGGCCAAAAAGATCACTAAAAAGGGGGTGTATAAATTCGGCTAATACCTTAAAATGAAGAAAAGGAAGATGTGTCCAAGAAGAGAATCGGCCAAGGTCTTGACAAGAGGAGAAAATGGAAAAGAGATAGGTGCTTTTCGGTTGAGAAGAAATGAAATGAAGAGGGTGTTTAAAGAATAGAGTTTCGGCTACAGAGCTTAGGAGAGAAAGTAAAGGTTGGAGAAACAAAATGTTTGTAGTTTCGGCACAAAGGAAATGAGGAGAACAATTAGATAATTCGGCTGTCAAGGAATGCTAGGAAGAGCAAGCAATTTCGGCAATAAGCACCTGAACTTTTCGGTTTCAACAAAAGATGAAGAGAGAGTAAAAATGCACATGTAGCTTCGGTTGGCTATTGACAGAAGAGAGGATTCGGTTTAACCCCAAATGGCCGAAAATGCACCAAATGCCAAAGAGCATTTCGGCCACCAACTCCCCCCACTATGCCGTCCATTTCCCCCCTCCAACTCCCCCAAATTTCGGCCACATCCCACAAACAACTCCCATCCACTCCTTTGAATTGAGTGGACCAAGTCACACTCCTAAATTCGCTCTCTACCTTTCATTTGAAAGGTAAGACTTGGTCCAAGGTAGTGTTTGATTTGGCTTCTACCACTCCACCATGCCGTCCCAAAATAGGTGACAAAAAGGGGACTCCTGCTGCTCGAACACTGGACCTCCACTCCTTGAAGTTGGCGCCCAACCAAGCTCCCCCTTGCCACTAAGCTAGCTCCTCATTTGTGCTTTAAAACTCCAATTAAAATTCTTAAACCCCAGCTCTTCCAACTCCTCTCACCTATGCCCAAAAATCAAAATTTTCTTACTCACTCAGGCATACACCTAGGCTACACTTAAGCCCCGAAAACATAAAAATAGCAACATAGCATACTAACAACATGCAGAACATGCCATGACAAAAATAGCCCCTAACCCGGGATATTACAGTTCTACCCCCCTTAAAAAAAATAATTTCGGCCTCGAAATTACCTGGTCAAAAGAGTTGCGGGTATTGCTGTCTCATCATATCCTCGGGTTCCCACGTTGCTTCTTCAACGCCATGATTCCGCCAAAGTACCTTAACCAAAGGCACAGATTTTCTACGCAGAACCTTTACATCCCGATCAAGAATCTGTACAGGTTCCTCCTCCATAGTCAAGTCTGGATGTACCTCGATCTCTTCCACTGCTACCACATGCGACGGATCTGAACGATACCTCCGAAGCATCGAAACATGGAAGACGTCATGAATCTGACTAAGCTCTGCTGGCAACTCAAGCTGATACGCTACTGGCCCAACTCGTCTCAAAACCTTATACGGCCCAATGAACCTCGGACTTAGCTTGCCTTTCTTCCCGAACCTCAGAACCTTCTTCCAAGGCGAGACCTTCAGAAAAACTCGATCCCCCACAGCAAACTCTATGTCTCTTCGCTTAAGATCGGCATAAGACTTTTGCCGGTCCGAAGCTTCCTTTAATCTAGCTTGGATCACTTTAACCTTATCCTCAGTCTCAGCCACTAACTCAGGTCCCAATAACTGGCGTTCACCCAACTCCGTCCAACAAGTAGGTGAGCGACACTTCCTACCATACAACGCCTCAAATGGGCAAACAATGCTCTTAAGTCCGAAACAACCTTACGGCTCAACGCGTCTGCCACCACGTTAGCCTTGCCCGGGTGATACTCGATGGAACAGTCATAATCTTTCAGCAACTCGACCCATCTACGCTGCCTCAAATTCAAATCCTTCTGAGTCAGTAGATACTTCAGACTCTTGTGATCGGTGTAGACTATTGATCTCTCTCCATACAAGTAGTGCCTCCAAATCTTTAAGGCAAAAACTACAGCCGCTAGCTCCAAATCGTGCGTCGGATAGTTGACCTCATGTGGCCTCAGCTGTCGAGAAGCGTAAGCCACAACCTTACCTTCTTGCATCAGCACACAACCCAGACCCGTATGTGATGCGTCGCAATAGACTGTGTATTCCTTACCAGCCTCAGGTTGAATTAGAACCGGAGCTTCAGTCAAGATCTTCTTTAACTTATCAAAGCTTTCCTGCTGTTTCTCAGTCCATACAAACGGAACCTCTTTCCTTAACAACTTAGTCATCGGCGCTGCTATCAACGAGAAACCCTCAACAAACCTTCGGTAATATCCGGCCAAACCCAGAAAACTACGAATCTCAGCCACTGACCTAGGTGGCTTCCAATCCAGAACAGCCTCAATCTTACGAGGATCTACTCGAATACCCTCAGCTGACACTACATGACCCAAGAACGTCACTTCTCTAAGCCAGAACTCACACTTGCTGAACTTAGCATAAAGTTGCTTTTCCCTCAGAATCTGTAGCACCACTCTCAAATGCTCATCATGCTCTTCCTCTGTCCTTGAGTACACTAAGATATCGTCTATGAAAACCACGACGAACTGATCCAGATACCGCTGAAACACCCTATTCATCATATCCATAAACGCTGCCGGCGCGTTAGTCAACCCGAATGGCATTACCAGAAATTCGTAGTGCCCATACCGAGTCCGAAACGCTGTTTTATGGATATCAGCCTCTTTAACCTTTAACTGATGGTACCCAGACCTCAGATCAATCTTAGAGAATACCGCAGCACCCTTCAGCTGATCAAACAAGTCATCTATCCGTGGCAACGGATACTTGTTTTTAATCGTCAGCTTGTTCAACTGGCGGTAGTCTATGCACATCCGCATCGTGCCATCTTTCTTTTTAACGAAAAGAACCGGCGCACCCCACGGCGAAACACTTGGCCTGATAAAACCTCGATCCAATAACTCCTGGATCTGAGCCTTAAGCTCCACCAATTCCTTTGGTGCCATCCTATACGGAGCAATAGACACTGGCGCAGTCCCGGGTAACAGATCAATCCCGAACTCTACCTCACGATCTGGCGGCAAACCCGGAAGTTCCTCAGGAAATACATCAGCAAATTCCTTAACAGTACGAACCTTCTCAACCGCAGACTCTTTAGCCTCCAAGGCATACACATGAACCACATACGCTTCACAGCCCTTCCTGACCATCTTCTCCGCTTTCAAAGCAGATACCACATTTGATAAGTAATCTCTCCTATTACCTATCATAGCCACCTCTACACCATCACCCGACTTAAGAACCATGCGCTTGGCCGCGCAATCCAGCCTCGCCTGGTACTTAACCAACCAATCCATCCCAAGAATCAAATCGAACTCCCCAAACGGCAGTTCCATCAGATCAGCAGCAAACACTACCCCTTGGAGTTCTAGGGGTACCTCTCTAAACAGTTTATCTACTACTACAGAGTGACCTAGAGGGCTAATCACAGTCATCTGCCTAGAAGATATCTCAGAGTCTAAGTCCATTGTCTCTACTATACTACTGGCAACATAAGAGTGCGTAGAACCCACATCAATTAAAGCAGTATAAGGAGTACCAAAAATCAAGAACGTACCGGTTATGACGTCCGGTGCGTCGCCCTCCTCTCGGCGCCTCGCAGCATAAACCAGTCCAGGCTGTCTAGCATCAGAACTACCTGCACCTCTGCCCGGTGCTCCACGACCCCGACCAGATCCATAACCACCTCTGCCATTACCACGGCCCCTCTGCGGTGGTGGTCCATTACCTCTGAACTGATTACGGCCCTGACTCTCAGACTGAATCCTGGCCATCCTACGCGGACAGTCCCTAATGCGATGCTCCAGCGAACCACACTCGAAGCAACCTTTACCTCCAGTCCAACAACCACCCCAATGAGATTTCCCACACTGATTACACTGCGGCGGTCCCTGCCTAGCAGCAACAAACCTAGCAGACTGATTCTGCCCACCCGGTCTAGCCCTCTTCTGCAGATTACCCGACGAACCAGAAGACCCAAAGCTCCTTTTAAGCCTACTCCTGTCCATGCTCTGCCTCACTGACTCCTTAACACCCTCGGCTACCTTAGCCTTCTCAACTAAGACAGCAAACTCGCGCTCCTGCTGAGGAGCAATCAGCAGCCTCAACTCGTCTCGCAGGCCATCCTCGAAACGAATACACCTCTCATGCTCAGTGGCTACAATGCCCCTGGCATACCTACTCAACTTCAGGAACTCAGCCTCGTACTCCGCAACAGATTTACTCCCCTGAACAAGCCTCAGAAATGCCTTTCTTTGGGAGTCGATGTAACTAGCCCCGATATACTTCTTTTGATAAGCAGCCCTGAAATAGTCCCATGTCAAATCCTCAGCTGCCACACTGTCTCGCACCGTGAGCCACCATTGATAGGACTCATCCCGGAGAAGCGAGACAATACCCTTCAGCTTCTCTTCAGTCGTCAAGTCCAGATCGTCCATGATCCGTTCAGTTGCCTCCAGCCAATATTCAGCAGTGCTAGGAGCAACACCCGATACACCTCGGAAGAATTCGGCCCCGTTAGCCCGGAGTCGCTCAGGAACTGATTTCCTAACTCCTGCACCACCACCTGCCCCAGCTACCCTTTCCAACACTCGCAGCATCGCCTGTGACACTGCGTCATCCCCAGTCTGATCCTGGAACTCACCACCTCCAGCTGGTGGAGGAACCGATATCTCATTTTCTGAACCCTGCCCAGATCCTACGGGCTCAGAAACCGTCATTCTACCCCTACCTCTACCACGAGTATTACGACCACGTCCGCCTCGAGTGCTCATGTCAAATCTTTCTACGTATCTGATTAAGAATTTTATGCATCAGTGTTTATTCCACTTGTTTAAAGGCAAGTCTTATGAACATTAAAGAGGATTTGTTTTCGCAAGTTCACAGAATCCTATCAGTTTCAATCTCTAAGGTAGTATACTATTGCTAGTCATCACATCATATCATATCCAATCAATTCACAAAGAATAGTCCGGGGTACTTACCTGGGCGAACTGGTGCCGGAGACTCGGTGCCATGCCTTTCAAAACCATACTTTCAAACAAACATTTAAACAGACTTTTGAAAACCATTTTGGGCCTCAGGCCCACAGCCGAGCCTTTGAACTTGGCTTTGATACCACAAATGTAACACCCCAAACCCGGACAAGACACCACGTCCGAATCTGGTATGCTACGGGGAAAATTGTTTCTAATAGGTTCAGATTTTTCGTTTAGAAGTTGGATGAAAACATGGTGTACTTGAAACAAATTTGGGTAGTCTTATTTGAAAAACAGTTGATGTATTCGAACCCCAGAGATTTTGAAAACTTAGCCAGAGTGTATAGTTAAAACGAGTTTAAACCATTTAAAACCTCAGTAGTTTCTTAGTGATACATAAAACACTTTTAAACTTAGGTGAATTACAAGTTAGAATTGGAAACCAGTTGAATATTTTTTATCAAAAAGACTTAGTGTGATACCCGATGGTATGGTTAAAAACACATTGCGTTGTAGTTTGAAAACATTATCTTTCCAAATTTTAGTAAAATTTATTCCGAGTTATTTTGTTAAGGCATATCAAAATCAACTTAAAACATAGACAGCATAAAACATAACTTAAAAGGCCTTTTACAATCCGAAATAAAACCCAATTTAAAGTAATAAGCTAAAGTACCAAAAGTTATAGAGTCTGAGTAAAAACTTTATTCGGCATGGCATGTGCTCCCCGAGTCCATTCCGGCTCCAAGTCCGCGTCTACGAGTCACCTGAAATGTCAAAGGAGAGGGTGAGTCGAGTGACTCAGTGTGTAAATCCCGCTCCCAAGAAAACAACATGCTAACACACATCATACATAGCAACATAATTAATGCAACCCGATCCTAACCATCCGCATCTCCTTTTCTACCCCGTGTGGTACCAAACCACTGGTGGTGCCAAACCACTGGTGACATATAGTCACAATGTGCTCCCAAAGCACTGGTGTCCCAAAGACACAATATCTGTCTATGTGCTACCAAAGCACTGGTGTCCCAAAGACACAATTGTGCTACCAAAGCACTGGTGACCGAAGTCACAAATCCAATGTTGATGGGGCCAACCCATAGTGTGATACCAAATCACTAGCAGACGATCCCATATCTCAAGTGGGGCCAACCCACGGTGGTCAAACCACAGGGACAAGTAGCAATGAGGTGCCAAACCTCTGGTGTCCCAAAGACACAGTGTGCTACCAAAGCACTGGTGACCGTAGTCACGAATCTGGTGATGGGGCCAACCCATCGTGTGTTACCAAAACACTGGCGTCAATCCCGTATAATCATCTGTGGGGCCAACCCACTGTGGTACTGAGCCACTGGGACGAGACGCTGAGGTACCAAACCTCTGGAGGTGCCAAACCTCTGGTGACCCAAAGTCACAAAGTTGTGCTACCAAAGCACTGGTGCTCGTCAGCACAATATATCACTGCTCCCTCCTCTCGTATCACCCACACATATCATACTCATGGAATTATGCATCTCATACTAACCATGCATATCATGCCAACATACCAAGCATTACATCTCATAACATGCATAACATAAATCATGATATCATGCTTCATCAATAGTACTCATAATAGAACAGACTTACCCGAATCGTACACATACCCCATTTGGGTACTCATTTGTCCATCATACTGTTTATAATCTTATTAAGCAATCAGGTTTATCAAGAACATTACTAAATAGAGGGTGTGTTAGTTACACACCTGATGAAACCGAGTCTAAAGATCCCTACGAATCACTCTGAGTCCCTTGACTATCTGGCTCCTAGAATCGGCCAAAAGAAAACCATTAGGCAACCACCATATTCGGCCAACATAGGACTAGGCACTAAGACCATTCGGCCAAATACATATACACTCAAGGGTTAATTTCAATCCCTTACCTTGCTATTGGTTTGATTCCTTATCAAACCCGAACCACAGCAATACTCTTTCCAACAATCGGCCACCCCTAACAAGAACAGTTAATCTTTTGTTACCTTTGCCTTAATCGAAACCAAAGAATTGGACTACTAATAACAATATCAATCACTTACTAATCAATTGACAGAAACAAAAACGGCTTCTCTTGCTTGCTTCCCCAATCCAAAGATCCTATAACGAAGAGATTAGAATCCATCCCAATTGACCAAATTCGGCCCTTAATTACACCAAAACCGATTGAGAAAAGAAAGGAAAATAAATGACCATTCGGCCATGGACTTACCAATTCCAACCGATTGAAGCAAGGCCTCCAAACACCACTGATATTCGGCCACTATCACTACTAGGAGAAGGGAAATATTCGGCCAAAAAGATCACTAAAAAGGGGGTGTATAAATTCGGCTAATACCTTAAAATGAAGAAAAGGAAGATGTGTCCAAGAAGAGAATCGGCCAAGGTCTTGACAAGAGGAGAAAATGGAAAAGAGATAGGTGCTTTTCGGTTGAGAAGAAATGAAATGAAGAGGGTGTTTAAAGAATAGAGTTTCGGCTACAGAGCTTAGGAGAGAAAGTAAAGGTTGGAGAAACAAAATGTTTGTAGTTTCGGCACAAAGGAAATGAGGAGAACAATTAGATAATTCGGCTGTCAAGGAATGCTAGGAAGAGCAAGCAATTTCGGCAATAAGCACCTGAACTTTTCGGTTTCAACAAAAGATGAAGAGAGAGTAAAAATGCACATGTAGCTTCGGTTGGCTATTGACAGAAGAGAGGATTCGGTTTAACCCCAAATGGCCGAAAATGCACCAAATGCCAAAGAGCATTTCGGCCACCAACTCCCCCCACTATGCCGTCCATTTCCCCCCTCCAACTCCCCCAAATTTCGGCCACATCCCACAAACAACCCCCATCCACTCCTTTGAATTGAGTGGACCAAGTCACACTCCTAAATTCGCTCTCTACCTTTCATTTGAAAGGTAAGACTTGGTCCAAGGTAGTGTTTGATTTGGCTTCTACCACTCCACCATGCCGTCCCAAAATAGGTGACAAAAAGGGGACTCCTGCTGCTCGAACACTGGACCTCCACTCCTTGAAGTTGGCGCCCAACCAAGCTCCCCCTTGCCACTAAGCTAGCTCCTCATTTGTGCTTTAAAACTCCAATTAAAATTCTTAAACCCCAGCTCTTCCAACTCCTCTCACCTATGCCCAAAAATCAAAATTTTCTTACTCACTCAGGCATACACCTAGGCTACACTTAAGCCCCGAAAACATAAAAATAGCAACATAGCATACTAACAACATGCAGAACATGCCATGACAAAAATAGCCCCTAACCCGGGATATTACAGGTGGGCTATGTGAGATACCACCTTATTAGTTAATCACGATGGGATGTGTGCGATACCATTGTTTATAATATCATTTGGCGGGCTATGTGTGATACCATCGTAAATATTCTTGTTGGTCGGCTATGTACGATACCACCCTGTTAAAGATTAATGGTGGGCTAAGTGCGAAACCACCAAGTGTTTGGTATTACTAGGAATGGCTTATTGTGAAATTGTTAAGTGTTGTTTCATGTGATCATGTGGTGATAAGTGTAAGGATATATGTTAAATAATGTGAGCATTTGGCTTGTGATATGGTTGGAATGTGGTAAGAGATGAAATGAGTAAGCATGATCATGGAATGTGGATTATTCTTGCTTAGTATGTAATACTATTTATTGTTTAGCACATACTATGATGTTATTTATTTACATGTAAACTTACTAAGCTTAAAGCTTGCTCCCTTTCTTTTCCCTTGTTTTATAGTGTCAAAGAGTCTGGTCGGGATACGAAGATAATTGGAAGATCACTCACACTATCAGCTCATCTCGGTATATCTAGACTTAGTGTTTTGAGTATGGCATGTATAGGGGCTAGACTAGGTGAATTGTTTTGTTATTTTGGCCAAGAGTGTGTTGGCTCCTTTAAAGATGAACTCTTTTGTATATAGCCATAGTTGATGGCTCACTATTACTAATTTATGAAAAGATGAAGTTATTCATGGAATTGTATGTTACAAATTTGGGTTACTTAGTGATTTGTTGAATGGAATTATGTTGTGTGAACTAGGGTGGTGAAAAGAGCTTGGCAAATAGCCTTGTTCTTGTCCACACAGGTAGGCACACGAGCGTGTGTCTAGGCCATGTGTGACACACGGTTAGTCCCATAGGTGTGTGACCAGGCTGTGTGTCCCCAGCAAGCTAGTGTTACAAGTCAGTATAGACCACGGGCTAGCCACACAGGCGTGTGCCTAGGCTGTGTGTCCCATATGAGGTTGCTGACGTCACAAACAAAATACCTAGGTTTTTACACACGGCGTGTCTAGGCCGTATGAAGCACATGGGCCAAGAACTCGAGCGTGTGTTCGGCCGTTTGAAAACCTCTGTAGGTTCGAAATGAAAATAAATCCCACACGGGTTAGGGACATGGGAGTGTGTGACCACATGGTTTGCCCACACGGGCTTGTCCCATTTCACACGGGCATGTGGCCCCTGTTTAGGTAAAAAAATTTGAGTGCACAAAAGTTTCCGATTGGGTTTCGAAACCCTCCGTATGCATGTTTAATGCCTCGTAGGTCCTTAATAAGAATGTTTTGATGGTGAAAGAGATATTTTAAGTTGGAATGAAATTTTATAGACTAAAGTTGTACGACCAATTGAGTTAAGTCTGGTAATGCCTCGTGCCCTGTTCCGGCGTAGGATATGGGTAAGGGGTGTTACATTAATAGCCAACACTTTGGCTAACAAATATGTCATAACAAAATGACCAAGTCTTATACATGTCATACTCAAAATAAATCTAACTTTGCTATACCAAGAGAAGTTGATAGTGTGATTTTTGAACTCCAACGTTCCACGAATTCCCGAGCTAACTAGGCGATACTACAAGGAAAAGGGAAATAAGAGGGGTAAGCATAAAGCTTAGTAAGTTTGCATGAAATAAATAGCAACATAAGGCTCATAATGTCCTCCATCCATGGCATTGAATAAACACAAAGTCTTAAACACATTGCCATAACTTACTCATGCTTACTCTTACCAATTTCATATAATGTCTCATATCGTAAACATTTCTCGTGAATTACTCACATGTACCTGTATCACTTCATAACATAGTTTTAGCACTAATCTCATAAACTTAGCCATATACCCATTGAATCACTTGAGGATACTCGAAATTGAATAATTGTCATCATTCACATAAATACGAGGCCAATGCCATATCCCAGATATGGTCTTACGCGGGATATCATATCGATTGTTGATGCCATATCCCGGATATGGTCTAATACGATCCTCATATTCGATGCCGATGCCATATCCCAAATATGGTTTTATACGGGATCCTCATTCGATGCCGAGGCCATGTCCCGGACATGGTCTTATACGGGACCTTACCCATATCAAGTCTAGATGATATTATTCTCTCATTTATTAAAGTCCAACCGGGACTTCCATATCACAATTCACATTATTTTCTCATTCAACATCATTACTCAAATTCATAGAAATATTATACAACGTCACTAATATCAAACATTTAGAAACTTAATAACATGATGTTGAATTTATTGCATACAAACTTACCTCGATTTCAAAATAGGTCAAATTGTCGATTTAGTCCGATACCTTGCCTTTTCCATGGTCAAGGTTAATCCCTCGTTCTTCTTGATCTATAATAGAAAATTAGCTCATTTAATTACCACATTACTCAATACATTTCAATAATCATACTTTGGCAAAATTACCATTTTGCCCTTAGACTTTCACAAAATAACCATTTTACCCCTAGGCTCGTAAATCAATTCTAATCAAATTTCTTCCTTTAACGAGCCTAGGTGAACATTTATGTCTCTTATAGAAACTCTCAATACTTATTATTTCACACATTTTACACCTATTTTACAACCTTTGCACAATGGTCCTTTTAGGTGTTTTCATGGTAACACCTTTAACAAAAGTTGTTTATTTAACAACCTTGACTCATTTTCTTCCACAAAATTTCAGAAAACAACATAATTACTCACATGGAAAAACCCTATACTCTCAACGATTTTGCAAAATAGAGCCCTCATTAGCTAGATCATGATACAAGAGTCCTAAAAGTACAAAAATCATCAAGAAAAGTCACCAAAACCACTTACTTGCAAGGAGGACAAGTTGCTGAAAATTTTAAGCTTTCAAACCCTTATTTTTTCTGGTATTTTCGGTGGAAGAAGATGGATGAATAGAGTGATATCATCTTTTTCTTTATTTATTAATTTCCTTTAATTTAATCCACCTACTTGACCAATTTTTGGCCTCTTTTGTCTCCTATGACCAGCCAACCCTTGATTGAGGGGCTAATTGCACTTTAGAGACTTCCAATTAATATTCTATGGCTTTTAGACACCTTTATCTTGTAAAATGGAACTTTCACACTTTATGCGATTTAGTCCTTTTTCGCAATTAAGCATGAAATCGCTAAAATTAAAGCACCAAAATTTTCATGCACCTTTATAATCATGCTATAACTCATAAAATAACGTTAAAATAATTTCTCCAACCTCGCATTAGTGGTTCCAAAACCACTGTTCTAACTAGCCCCTAAATAAGGTTGTTACAAGAGCTTCCAAGATTGTGTAACACCCCTAAAATCAATATATTATAATGGCGGTGTTAAAATTAAAATAGTGTATAATTGATTTACCTGTAAAATATAAATATGATAAAAGAGAAGGTTAAGTGATGCTAAAGAAAATTTTGAATTAAGAAGTATGTTGTGACATGTTAATTTAAAGAGGGGACTAGATTGTAAAAATGTGAAAAGTCTTGAGGCACAAGTATAGTTATTTAGAATTCAAGGTGAAATTAACCTAGTTTCTTGATAAATGAAATTGGGGTACAGGGACCAAAATGAATAAGTGAAAGAAATACAGAGGACTAAATCATAATTTTACTAAAAGTGGTAGTGACTTGAATGAAATTTTGAAGGAATATAAAGAGGAAAATATTTTTTGTTCAATATATATAATTATATGACATAATAGTTAAGCATGAAAGATGTTAAATTGTGATTGGTTGATTATTTTATTATTTTACAAGATATTTTAATGATTTATTAATGAATTATTTGAGATATTTAAAAGAAATGTAGAAAATTCTTGAAATCTTTCCATGCATCTCACGTTGGTTATATAAGGATGAAGGGGCTTTTTATTTTCTTACAGTTAGGTCCCTTACCATGAAATTCCACTTTTTCTCTCAAATTACTTGAAAATTCTCACAGCCACCCAAAAGAAGTGAAGTAGAAACACTGTAGAGTTAGAATATCATTTTTGGAAGAAAGAAATTGGAAGTGAAAATGGAGAATGTAACATTTCATTTTTCAGTGGTATCAAAAACAATGGTTTCAGGATCACGAATCTAACGAGTAAGTCTCTAATAATTATTACTTAATTTATGAGTCAAATATAATTTTATATTAAATTTTGATTTGATAAATTTTAACTTATTGAACAAATTGTAAAGATAAGTGGTTTGTCCCAAAAGTAAAATGGTTTTGAAAAATGAGGTATTGGGACCTCATTTGGTAAAGTGTTGAACATTTACGGAGTTATTATATTAGTATGTGAAGATTCGGTTCGAAAATTTTAATGTTTGGTTAGTTAATTAATTAAAAAGGACTAAATCGAAAAAGATGTAAAACTCAATCACTATTAAATTTTATTGATTGAATAGCTTATGTAGTTAAAGTGGAAGGTTTTATAAGGAAAATATATCATTTTTATTAAGTGGAACGGTTAGTAAGTGTATTTTATACATTTAATACATTAAGTTAATGTTAAAAATAATTATAATAAAACCAAAAAAAAAAAACCATCTTCTTCCTTACTTGGTTCCTCCGAAAAACAAAACCAAAATTCTCTATTGACAGGGCTTGAGTTTCGGCAATAGCTAATCATTCTTGCATGGTAAGAATTTTTTTTATCTGTTTTTAGTAATTTCTATATTTTTGAGATCGTTATAGCTTAATCTAGCTAACTCAATGATTATTTCGTAAAATTGTTAAAAATTTTGAAACTTGCCATTGATGAATGCTAGGTGTTCTTGAAATTAAATGATGAAATTGTAAACTTGCTTGTTGATTAATACTATTTTATAAAGTGATTTTAATTAGTTTTTAGTTAAAGGATAAAATTGATAAAATATCAAATTTGACATGAAATTATTGTAAATTTTGAATAATTATGGGCTTTACTAGTATTAGAGAAAATTTGGCTAGCATGAGAATTTGTGAAATTATGATAAAATTTAAGTTTTGGGTTTAGGGACTAAAATGTAAAATTTTAGGGTAGAAGTATAAAATGTTTTTAAATGGAAAAAATGTAAATGTAAATATATATTATGATATTGAATTGGTTAATTGAATAAAATTTATTATATTTAGATCAAGAAACGGATCAATAAATTGATAAGCGCGGGAAAGGAAAAGTTGTCGAGTAGTTGTTGTCATGTGTGGATAGCTATCGCATTTTGGTAAGTTCATAGTATAGATGAACAAGTATATATGTTTATAATTTATGTTGTTTGAATTTGTTCAAATTGAAATGTGGTTAAATGTTTGGTATTGAAATTTTGAATATAAATTGTATATAATTAAGTATAAAATGAATGAGTACTTATTTGAAAGTTATGAGATGGTTCTGAAAAATGAACTATATGATCTCAGAATGAATTTAATGGATTTACATTATGTGTATGGATATTATAGAAGTGCCTCCAATTTGTTAATGTTGTGAGTTCAGTTAAAATGTCCATTTGAACGTAGTAAACAATTAGGAAAAGATTGGCATGCCAATAGGGTTAGGACGCGTGTTTGCATGGGATTGCACTAATAAACCTCAATTTATACATATTTTTAATCCCATGCTTGGCTTATTTCTGGATAAATTTTCATTAGATTTGATGAATTCGATACTCCTAATCCTTTAATTTCATGTTTTACACTCAGGAGAGCTTAGGGAGTCGAAAAAGATGAGAAACAGGCCAAAAAAGGACAAAATGGGCCTACCTCGGAAATCAACACGGCCTGGACTTTCTCATACGGGCAAACCACACGATAGTGTTTGACGAGTAGAATTACGCACGGCCTAAGCCACTGAACACGGCCGTGTGAGCCAAGCAGAATCAAGCACGGCCTAAGGCTATCAAACATGGGTGTGTCCCTGCCGATCCCAAGTCTAATTCTATTCAAAATAGGGTACTTGTGGGCCAAGAAAGGCGTTCAGAAGCCTATATAAACACCCTAGGGGGCAACCTAAAAGAGAACACCGAGTAGAAGGCAGAAAAATACTCGAAGACAGCCGTCAGGAGTAGCTTGGAAGGAGGATCTCCATCAAGATTGGAGATATCCTATTAATTTCTCTTGAAGTTTTTGGGTTTTATTATGTTTTGTTGTTTTTCTTATTTTAAGATGTTTCTTTTTATCATTATGAACTAAATCCCTCAAATACCTGAGGGGATGAAACCTAAGATGAATCTTATTACTATTTGATTTATAAGATAAATACTTGTTCTTATTCATAATTGTGAGCTCTTATTCTTGTTTTGATAATTCAGGTTATTAATTCAAGTCGAATGTACTTATTCAGATGAGCAAAAGTTCATGTTTAAGAGTAGATCTGTAACACCCTAGTTTAGGGGCTGTGCATGTTGGGTATAATTCATGCTCTAGTGGGTTTTTGGGTAGGCTTGGATGTGTTTGAGAGGTGTTGAGAGTGCTCGGAGAAAAAGGGAAGACTTTGGAAAATTTTGATTTTTAAGGGTTAAGAAGGGAATCGGGCCAAGGGAGGCCTTAGGTATATTTTTCGGGTAATTTTTGGCACAAAGGATAGCTTGGCGAAGTGGCTAGCGTGCGTCACTTAGGCGCTGGAGGGATGAGAGGGCGCTGGTTCGAGGGCTGGAGCGGCTTTTTGGCGTTTTATATTTTTGTTGTGGCAATGGGCTGAAGAAGGAAGGATTTAAAAATAAATAAGGGGGCTTTATGGCATGAAAGGCGGGCTGGAAGAGTTGGCAAGGGCGCTGGAAGAAGGGCTGATGCGTGAGGTCTATGGTTCGAATCTAAGGTGCAGCGCTTTGTTTTCTTTTGCAAGCTGGCGTTAAGTGCTGAGAGGGCTTAAAAGAAATTGTTGCGCGCTTCTGTCACAAAACAACGCCTAGACCGAATGGCCTGGGGCGCTATTTGGTCACTGGTTTCCCCAGGTCCTGTGTTCGAGACCTTTGGCCAGCATAAAGGGTGTTTTGTTTTTATTATTTGATTTTTGCAGCAAATTGATAGGCAGTGGACGGCACATGGATTAGAAGATAGGGATTAAGCTTTTATCCTTTTAAATTCGGCTGGAGTAAGGATAATTATTATGTTTTTATTATTTTATTTATTTTTTTTAAATGGAAGAGGTGATAAAGGATAAAGGGGGGTTTTAGTTTATTTTAAATTTGAATAGTTGCCTGGGAGTAAATTAAAGGATTGGATTAATTCAAATGTGTTGAATTAGTGGCTAGGAGAGATTCCAGGAGCTGGCCGAATTCTTTTATTAAGGGGAGGTGCTCACCTTTGTTGTTTTTTTTTTCACCATTTGTGCTCACTGCCGAAACTTGTTCCCCATTTCTTTGGTTGCCGAATCCTAGTTCCCTCTTAAGCCTTCATCCATTTGTCTTCCATACTTTACCAACACTAAAATATCCCTTCTCTTCACCTATGCACTTTGGCCGAATCTTCAAGGTCACCTAGCCAATTTTCCTACTTGGTTCTCTCTATTTTTCCTAAGCCGAAACCATTTCATAATTGTTTCCCATACCTTCTTTCTTTTCTATTGCCGTAACCCCTATCCCTTTTCATCCGTTTTCCTTCAAGCCGAACCCTTACTTCCTTGGTGGTGGCCGATTCTTGTTAGAGGAAGGGTAGTGGTTAGCAAGGTAAGGGTGTGTTAGTTTTGCTATGGTTTCTTGTCTTGGCCGAATGGCCTTAAGTGTTACTTGTTTTGTGCAAGGTCGATTGTAGGGGAGGAGAGCCTAGCGCAGGAGACCTTTCGGGATTTGTTTAGTCAGCAGTGCAGTGGTATAAGGTTGCGTTTCGAGGGTAGATCGGGTGTGCTATCTAGGTGCGTAATCATCGCACTATTTCTCGGTTTGATTGCTAACGTTTAAACCTGTGTGTTAGGTGTGGTAGCCATTTATAATGGCTTAAGTGATGAGTACCTGGTAATGGTAAGATTATTTGTGATGTATAATTGTATATGTGTATATTTATATACCTATGTGATACAATGACTTAACATGTAGCATCTATATATTTGCATGAGGTGGGGCTTGATTCGATGAAGGAGGAAGTGTACACGAGGTGTACGTGGTCTAATGATAGCTCCGGCTACATTAGCGCTTGATGGTTAGCTTTGTGCTACCTCAAGGGAGATGTTGGCTTGGTGCCCATCTCAGCGGTTGATGGTTATGTGCATCACCGTAGGCAGAGTATGTTGTTGGATCATGTTGGTTGATCGGTGGCTCAGCCACGGCCTTGTGCAGCGAGTTGCCAAGGTAAGGTTCTGGATCACGATGTGGTCAGTGGTGGTTTATCCACGGCCTTAGGCAGGGAGTCTGCTAAGGTTGGTGTTACGGTTGGAGTGGGTTGGGCTGAGATGCATATGTGCATGACTTGCTATGTGAATTGTTTGGTATGGGGCCAAGCCCATACGCGGGAAATCTGTGTTTTGATTATGCACTGAGTCTGTGACTCACCCAATTATTTTCCCAACATTTCAGGTGATTCATGAGTTGGACCGGGATCGGAGAGGACACATGGTGGCCCATGCCGAAGGCGTTGTTTTAAGTTTATTTATATTAAGTACTTAATCTTTTAAATATGGATGTAATAAGGGCCTTTTGACTTTTATTTATTTTTATCTACTTTGGAAATTGCTTAATTATTATTTTGGGTACTATTTTATTTTAATTTGATTATGACTTGGTAAAATTAAATTACTAGCTAGTGAAAATGATTTTACTCTAATCTACTTATTTAAAGTATTCATAAGATAATAAAGTGTTTTAATATGGACATTTTTATAATATCAAGTCCAAAGTATATTTTTTTTTTTTTTCAAAAGAACATGGGTTCCAAGATAAAATAAATTTTTACTATTTTACTCTAAGTCAGAAATATTCTCACTAACATAACCAGATTCGGTCGTAGTGAATGGGCCGGGTTTGGGGATGTTACAGTTTGGTATCGAGCCCGGTTCAAAACTCGGCTTTGAGGGTTTTGGGCCCGAAACAGTTTTCAAAATGGGTTTTTGGAATGTGGGCTTTTATAAAAAGTTTTTCAGGTTATTTTGGCATGGCACCTGTGTCTCCGGCCCGAAGTCCACCAGGTAAGTGCTTCGGACTTTTAAGGTGTTTTGTTTGTGTGATTTATTATGGGCTTAGGTTGGGCTCGTAGATTAGAATATTCAGGCTATTGGACCCTAGGATTAGTCTACTCAAACATATGCATAAGACTTTAATTGATTATTTAACAAACCTGTGAAGTAAGTCGCCGAGTTAAGGTGTGGTAACCACTGTACGCATGTCTAGGATTGGATCCGGAAGAGCTAGGTACTTAAGCAGTCCTCGTGACTCACCTCCTCTTCGCAGGAATTCTACCTGGTGCGTAGCTACGGTTCACCTTAACCAAGAGGACTTGTTCATAGGCTAAACCGATTATTAAAACCCGAAAAGGAATTAGCCTTGTTGTTTTTAAAATCCTTAGTTTTTAAAATTTTCAAACTTACCCCTTTGGTTTGTGAAACCCTAAATCTGATTTTGAAAGACGGTTGTCGATTTACAAAATTTCCCAAAATGCCCTAGTGGCAAAATTACGAAAATGCCCTTGTGTTATAAATTACCGTACTACCCTCAACTTTTGATAAAATGCTTTTTACTTTGCAAAATTCCAAAATCTCGAGTTTTCAAAATTCTAAGATACTCCGATTTGTGGAAATTTACGAAAGTACCCCTGGTTGATAAAATTACCAAAATGCCCTTGGTTTCTAAATCATCAGATTTCTCTCGATCTTTTACTAAAATATTCCTATTTTACTAAAAATCAGAAAATTATACTTTGTGAAATGTTGTGATATTCCGATTTGGAGAAATTACGGGAATACCCATGATTTCCAAAATTACTGAAATAACCCTGACTTCTGCAACACATTTTGTTTGAAAAACAAAATTTTCAAGATAACCCCTGAGATTGTGTAAATTTTGAAATATCTTTAAGTTGGAAAACTATTTTCAAAATTGACCCTGAGTTAATACCGATATACCCCTTTAGGATAAATGACGAAATTACCCTTGGGTTGAGAATGAAACTTTGATTGCTCGAAAGAACTACTCTCGAAAGCTTTTATTCATAAAATTTGCTCGTGGATAAACAGTGAAACAAACATTTCTAATGCATAAAACTTTCTAAACAGACTAAATCGAGGCGCTAGATATGAGTTCTAGGGGGCATGGTCGCAATACTCGTGGACGCGGTAGAGGCAGGATATCAGTATCGAAACCGGTAGGGTCACGCCATGGGTTAGAGAGCGATGCACCGCCACCAGCTGTTGAGGTTGAACAACAGGATCAGACTAGAGGAGACGACGTAGTGTCACAAGTTGTGCTGCGAGTGCTCGAACGAGTGGCAGGAGCCAATGTGGGCAATAGGACTCGGAAATCAGCACCCGAAAGGCTTAGGGCGAATGGAGCCGAGGTTTTCAGAGGAGTGTCTGGGGTAGCTCCAAACGTGGCAGAGTACTGGCTTGAGGCTGTTGAAAGAATTATGGACGACTTAGATTTAACTGCTGAGGAGAAGCTTAAGGGTGTTGTTTCGTTGCTACGGGATGAGGCCTACCAGTGGTGGCTCACGGTTAAGGAAAGTACCCCTGCAGATCGAGTGGACTGGGGTTATTTTAAGATCAAGTTTGAAGGGAAGTATGTCGGAGCGAGCTATGTTGATGCTCAGAGGAAGGCGTTCCTTAACTTGGTGCAAGGAAGCAAGTCGATAGCGGAGTATGAAGCTGAGTTTCTACGTTTGAGCCGGTATGCTCGGGGCATCGTGGCAACGGATTATGAGAGATGTGTCAGATTTGAAGATGGTCTGCGGGATGAGCTGCGAGTTTTGATTGCTCCGCATCAGGAAAGAGACTTCGCCGTTTTAGTGGAGAAAGCTCGGATAGCCGAGGAGGTCAAGAAGGCTGAGAGGCAGAACAGAGAAAGGAACCGTGATAAGAGAAGTGTTGGATCGCCAGAAGTGGTTGAGGGGGTTCAGAAAAGACCGAGGGTTGAGACTCCTGTTATATTGCTAAGCCAGCCGTCGGAAATCCAGATCGTCCGTGTGCGCATTGCGGAAGGTATCATGTTGGCGAGTGCTGGAATCGAGTTCGGGAGTGCTTTAGATGCAAGTCCAAATCTCATCTGATTAAGGATTGTCCCCAGAACCCGAATAGGACTCGGATAGTGGGTCAAGGTTATGTGCAACCAGGCAGAGGTGGTCAGCAGGCGACGAGAGGTCGTGGTCCGAACCATGGAGGAAATGGTTCCGGCCGAGGTCGTGTAGCAGTAGACCGCGGTAATGGTGGCACTGAGGCAAGGCAGCCAAGTCTGGTTTATGCAGTTCGCCGGAGAGAGGATAATGATGTGTCTGATGTGTCAGCTGGTAAGCCCCTGATGTCTGAATTATTCTCTGTTGTTTGGTTCATTTTGGTGACTGTTTGCTTTGTTGCTCGTAAAGTATGTGGAACCTTGAGTATGGTAGATGCTATGTCTAGTAGTATGTTAGCTCTTTAAGATCAGAGTGCGCAGCCATAGCGTAGTGGGAGGAAATGGACTGTTAGTTTAGACAAGTAATTTCGAGGACGAAATTATTTTTAAGGAGGGTAGAATTGTAACACCCTGGTTTAGGGGCTGTGCATGTTGGGTATAATTCATGCTCTAGTGGGTTTTTGGGTAGGCTTGGATGTGTTTGAGAGGTGTTGAGAGTGCTCGGAGAAAAAGGGAAGACTTTGGAAAATTTTGATTTTTAGGGGTTAAGAAGGGAATCGGGCCAAGGGAGGCCTTAAGTATATTTTTCGGGTAATTTTTGGCACAAAGGATAGCTTGGCGAAGTGGCTAGCGTGCGTCACTTAGGCGCTGGAGGGATGAGAGGGCGCTGGTTCGAGGGCTGGAGCGGTTTTTTGGCGTTTTATATTTTTGTTGCGGCAATGGGCTGAAGAAGGAAGGATTTAAAAATAAATAAGGGGGCTTTATGGCATGAAAGGCGGGCTGGAAGAGTTGGCAAGGGCGCTGGAAGAAGGGCTGATGCGTGAGGTCTATGGTTCGAATCTAAGGTGCAGCGCTTTGTTTTCTTTTGCAAGCTGGAGTTAAGTGCTGAGAGGGCTTAAAAGAAATTGTTGCGCGCTTCTGTCACAAAACAA
>CM016624.1:68508087-68581963 GCA_005393395.2 Gossypium australe | reverse complement strand
ATTGTAACACCCTGGTTTAGGGGTTATGCGTTTGGAGCATAACCCGAGTGTTTAGCAGGCTTATGGTCATGTTGGAGGAATTTTTAGGGGTTTGGAGAACCCTAGAAGGCAAGGGATGACTTAGAAAATTTTTAGTTTTTAGTGTTTAAAAGGGGAGCTTGGCTTTAGAGGTCTTAAGAGATTTATTTGGAAGGTTATGACATAAGAAATGGGTTGGTAAAGTAGCTTAAGGGCGCCACTTAAAGCATGGGGAAGGTGACGCCTTATGGTGCTTAGGGGTCTCAAGTTCGAGCTGCAAAGGCAGCATTTTGGTTTTATTTTGCGTCAATTAGGGGAACTGGGCCAGGTATGTCTTAAAAATAAATGGCCAGGTTAATGGACATGAAAGTCCAGTTGGCAAAGTGGCTCCATGCGCTGCTTAAGGGCTGGAAGTGGCGCTAAAGAGGGCCTGGGTTCGAGTCCAAGCGGCAACAAGGGTGTTTTATTTTTGGGTTTTGGCGTTACAAGGAGGGAGGCCTTAAAACGAGCTGGGGCGAGTCTGTGACACAAGCAGCACCTTGGTAAAGTGGTTCCCGTGCGCCACTTAGGAGTCTGAGTTGAAGATGGACGCTGGTTCGAGCGGCGGGAGCAGCTTTTTGCGTGTTGTATTTTTATATGCGGTGATGGGCTTAGATAGGAAGGTGTTATAATTAAATGTTGGGGATTTATGGCATGAAATTCATTGTGGCCGAGTGGCCTGGGGCGTTGGAGGAGGTGTGCAGCAGGGAGGTTCCAGGTTCGAACCAAGAGAGTTGCATTTGGAATTTTATTTTGTTTTAGTCTTTTTGCAGCAGCTGGAGAGGCAGTGGACGGCACATGGGAGCTTCAAATGGATAAAGATTAAGCTGATGTTGTTTAGTCCTTTTAGAATTCGGCTGGAAGGTAAGTGATAAAGGTTGGGTTATTTTAATTATTCTAGATAGTGGTAGGATAATTGTAGGATTATTTTATTTAATTTAAAATTAGTAAATAGGGGATAATTATTGCTATTGGATTATTTTATTTTCTTTTAATCAGGAGATAAAATATGAGTAAAAATGGGAGAAAGTCTTGGGATTTAGGTAGTGGCCGAATTCTATAAATAGGGGGGGAAGCCAAGTGCAGAATTTTTTCTTTTTAATGGGCAGCCTTCTTCATGTTTTCTTTTTGACCCTTGCCGAATTCTTCTACTTTCTCCCCTATCCATTTATTTTTCTTCCTTCCAACTCCAATTCTATACTTTCTCCTTGTATAGCCGAATATTTCACCCCTAATAGGAAGCCATAGCCGAACCTTACAGTCTTTCATCCTCTCTACTACTACGCAAAACGTTAAGCCAGGTGATCCTTCTCCAGTGGCCGAATTTAGGAGGGTGACTTCGGGAGGTTGATCGATAGGGGTAAGTGTTCTCTTTTGTATATGTTTTTGATTCTCTTCCATAAGGTTGCCGAATCAAGAGGCTAGGCCTTGATTTCTTTGGTTGGCCGAATGTCCTTAAGGCTTTAAGTGATGTGTTTTCTGTTGTAATTAGTGTGAGGGAGCACTTAGGGGCTGTTCAAGTTCGGCTACTCAAGGTAAGGTGGTGGTGGCAAGTATTCGGCCAAGGGGCCATACTCATGGATTTTTTTTAGTAGCCAATTCTAATAGTTGTATAACAGGGATTACGACAGCTCAAGGGCAAGTGCAGTTTTTCAGGATTTCGATAAGTAAGAGGCAAGTCGACAGAAGCCTATAGTAGATTTCGGGATTCAAGTAATTTTGGTAAGCAATATTTGGTAAAGGTTCAACATTTAGTTTATGACTTGGAAGTTTAACCAGTTTATCTGATTAAGCGTTTTGATGGAGGCGAATACCAGTCAAGGTGGGCAAGGGGAAGTCCCTATCCCGAAGTTCAAGAAAAGAGCTGTCTCGGCGGTTCGAGATTGGCCACCGGGGTGTGGGCCAGCGTCTGAGCAGCAGGTTAGGCAGATAGCCGTAGTCTCGTTTAACGATAGCGTCGGGATCGAGGGTCTAGAACTTCAGGTTATAAGGTGTGTAACTAGCCTACTGTTTCCGGGATTTATATTTGCATGTGTGATGTGATTACTAACAAATGCAGTGATAAGTGTAATATTGATACCCTTCAAAGGTATGAGGATGATCAGGTTAGTACCAAAGCTGTTAAAATATGATCATTTATTTGTATATGTGAGTATGCCTATGATTATGAATAAACATGTGCATGCATTGTCATGACTGTATTTTATGTTGCATGTGCATGGGTGGGCTATGAAAGAAGGTATGGGTGTACTTCGAGTACGTGGTTGATGAGTAGCTATGTGCCTCATCGTGATTGATATCGGCTATGTGCCATATCGTGGATTGATGAGTGACTATGTGTCCCATCGTGATTTTGGTGTTAGCTACGGCTACATCGTGGATTGGTGCTGACTGAGGTCGCGTTGTGGATTTTGTGCTTAATTGCACGTGGATGGCATTGAATGCCTTTGTGGAGTTAAAAGGAGAGGGTGATTTAATAATCCCCTAGTGTGTGGTAGGCTGGATAAGGGGGTGTGTAGAGGATGGACCTTAGGCTTGGGTCGGGATTCATTATTGCATAATTGTGGTATGTGAATACTTATGATTGTGGACTTGAATAAGAAATGGGCTAAGCCCAGTATGTGGAGGGTATGTGGCTAACTACCCGATTATTTGATAAGTATTATGAGTATGGGCCAAGCCCAGAATGTGATATGATCTGAACATGATATATGATATCTGATGCATGGGTTATTATGTGGTTAGCATGTGGGTGGAATTCAGTGGTTAATTACACACTGAGTCTGTGTGACTCACCCAACTTTTTAAACATCGCAGGTGATTCGCGAATAATGGACCGGGTTGGAGTGGATACAAAGGTGGCCATGCAGAAGAAGCTTTTCATGCAGAAGTTGTTTTTCCTTATTTAATAGAATTTGTCATTTTCAGTATTTTAAGTATTTGAATAAGTTTTTATTGTAATAAGGCCCAATTAAATTATTTGAGTATTTATATTATGCTAAAGCAAAATAACGATTAAATTATTGTTTTGAAATCAGCTTATTTTCGGCAAACTATATCTTAAAACATAAATTAAGGTTTTAATTCGGACATTTTATATCAAGCTTATATTATTTAGTAGATTTTAAAATGGACATGGTTTTTTATTAAGAACAAAATTTTCAAGTTCCACCACAAGTAAGAATATTTTTAAACGTTTTCCGCAGTGACATACCGGATCCGGTCAGGACTTGTGGGCCGGGTTTGGGGGTGTTACATCACCACCTTGGGACCCGCAAAAGACCCCCATTAGATAATTACCATTCATTAGTTCCTTTTCAAAAGGTGCCATGGCCATGAACTTTTTCCTTTAGAGTTTCATATCAGAGTTTGTGTTTTCTGTCCCGGCAAACTTCATCAGACACCATCGCAGTGAATAGACACAGACTCACTTTATAGATTCATCATACACTGACACAATCTAACCCAATATTTTAATTCACCAACATACACCTAACAAAACATACATTCCAAACACACATATAAAATGATACTCCAACGTTTCAGTACTCATACACTAATCATCACATACTTGAATTTATCAAATTTACTACCAATACAGGTATTATAATTTTCATACTTTTAGATTCATAGTTCAATCAATTTCCTACATGTATTTCTCGATATGAACAGTATACATACATGAGTCAATATAGAACTCACTTGACACTCACTTACAACTGCTTTGTCCAAACCAAACATCCATCAAGCAAATCAGCAGCAAGCACTACCATAGAACATAGAAACACCCTTAAAACTTATTCACATGCATCTTACCATCATCACTAACATTGGATATCTCTATTCAAAGTAATCTTTATCTTACTATTCAACTACTTCTAACAGACTTACTCTTTCAGAACTTAATATGCATAGTCATATAACTTACCCAAACATGCAATAAATACTGTGGAGATCCAGAATTACAACATCCAGCTTAAAGGAGAAAGAAATGCTTTTGGTTCCAGAAAGAAATAGATAGTAGCATTTTAGAAGAAGGAAGAAAAACCATCCTTCTATCTCTAAGCTCATATGAATCACCCCTAACCCTTCTTCATCACCGAATTGGGGTTACAAAGCTTTATAATACAAATTAGGACATTTATCATCAAACAGAAACAAAAATATAGCATAAATGATAACATTCAATAGCTTATAAATATCAGGGTAAAAATACGATTACGAGCCTTAAATCGAGCTTATGAGGTCCTAAAAATAGTTTGGGAATAATCCAAGACTAATTTGAATCAAAATAGAAAAATATGCAAAAATTTGAAAATTTTGGAAACAGGGGTCACATGGTCGTGTGGCCAGGCCATGTGGAATAGCCCAGGTCGTGTGGCTTCACACATGGCCATGTGGCCTCCCCACACGCCCGTGTTGCCAGACTTTGTAACTAATTATGACTGTGTGAAAAATCCTTCACCTACAAATTAATAAGACATATGACCGTGTCGCCAGGCCGTGTAGAACAGCTCAGGCCGTGTTCACCTTAAAAAGTTTCTATAATAAGGGAAACTTTCATCCAACAATTAGGTTCCAAGCAAAATCGAAATTAACCATTTCTATACTTTAAAAACACATTTAAACAAGCCTAAAAAATGCCAAAACAATCAACCTATGGGTTCTAACCAATATGTCATTCAAAGGTACCTCAACTTAAAACAATTTACTATCACTCCATAGCCTAAGCTCACTTCACTGCGACCATAAACATTTCAACCATTTCAACCACACATATAAACATGTCTAAAACATACATTTATATGTCACCCAAAGTGACTAAAAGGAACTTATTTACAAAGTTTTACAAGTCCACCACAAAATATAATCTCCAAAAGATATGACTAAACCAAGTGGACCAATTAACATATTCATGACACTTATTCCATATGAGCCTTATACTTTCCATTTATAACCATAGCTAAAATGTTCAAAAACTACCAAAATGATCGACGTATAGTGTGATAGGGTTCCAACAAAAAAATTAAACTTACCGTTCCTTAACATTAAATCATTCAGTTATACTCATTAAATCATATAACACTTGCCTTTCCTAACACCACAATCCACACCGTTAGTATATATATTAAAAATACATCCTCTATGAACATGGTATACAACATGAATTGTTCATAATTGCTCATATTGCATCACATATTTGATTAGTGCTCTTTTACACGCATTATTAATGTTCACCTTACCATTTTGTACGATCATTATTATCCATAATTCCATATATAAGCTTTTCCATTCCTTTACTTACCCTTTGAACCGTATACAATAACATCAGATACTCGGGAATACCTTTCCATAGAACCATAATTGATGCACCGTAAAAATAACATATTTTAGGCCCACATTTAATATTCTTTTGGATGATTTAAGCCTTGATTTATGTAATTTGGTGCTCTTAATCTTTTGTTTTCATGTTTTATACCCAGGAGAGCACCCAAGGACGAAAAGAACAGAAAATGGGCCCAAAACGGAGTAAATGGGCCATATCACGAAATCGATACGGCCTGGCCCAAAGATCACACGGTCGTACCTCATTAAAAGCCCGAACACGGCCTGGACCCAAGACCACACGATCGTGCCCCACTTGACAGTCTTGCACACGGCCTGGCCACGACTTACACGAGCGTGTGCCATGGGCGTGTCCCTGCCGCGGCCGAGAGGAATTTCACTCAGATTTGGATACTTGGAGGCAAAGAAACACATTCCAAAGCCTATTCAAACACCCAAGTAGGAATTCTACTTGAATTAGGATACTTAGGGACCAAGTAAGGCATCTCAAAGCCTATTTAAACACCCAATGGGGCAACTTAAAAGGGGAGTTCGGCAGAAGCCCTCTGTCGGGCGGTTAGCTAGGCCAAGGAGCCAAGCCGAAAAGATCAAAATTGTGGGAATTACTCGATGTTAGCCAGTTGATCCATCTCAGGAAGCCGGAATTCTACTCAAGACGGCGAATCTCTCCTTTAATTCTTTCAGGGGGTTTTAGGGATTTCTTATGTTTTGTTTTATCTTTTCTCTTGAGATGTTTTATTTATTTATTATGAACTAAACCCTTTAGATACCTGAAGGGGATGAAACCTAGATGAATCTTGTTATTGTTTTCTGAACTATATGATAAATACTTGATTTGTTCTTAATTATGTGCGCTTAATTCTTGTGTTAATGTTTCTGGGATATTAAATCAAGTTGGATGTTCTTAGGTGGAGGAGCAAAAGTCCCTAATTAAGAATAGATCTAGCATAATTAAAGCGGAGTCATTCGCACGCCTAGAGATAAGGTGACAAGATTTTGCTGGATTAGGGTGAAACCTAATATGGGAGTCCATAGATCGATTTACTGCTATTCTGGGGGATTATTAATGGGAAAGAGATTTCAATTAATTACCTAGGGTTAGATGTTATTCGCCTCGAGAGAGGGTTTAATATAATTTAGGGAGTCCTACGGATCAAGTCAAGTGAATAAATCGTATGGTTCAGTGTTAGATAATAAGTGAAGTCTAGGTGGATTCTTCCTGAGGGTATCGTCTTGATTAACTGATTTTTCCTAAAGTTATTACCCAATTCATTCTTTTTATCTTTGCATCTTTAGCTTAGTAGTAGTTAATTTCAGATTAGATTCAACAACTTCACCTTAATTTAGGCTAGATAATAAAAAGAAAGTTAGTATTAGTTCTTTTAGTTCCTTTGGGTTCGACAATCCGGTCTTGCCTAAGCTATACTACTGTTCGATAGGTACACTTGCCTTAATCGTTGTCATAGTTAGCTTCCAGGTTCGACCATTCTCATTAATTATAAATTTAAAACTCTGACACACGATCAATAATCTTTTCAATAATGCTCACACGAGCTGTGAAATGGGTCTGCTCACACTAGTTGTGGGTTGGGACGTTAGCTACACGATACTGCTCGCATGAGCTGTGGAGAATCCGCAACAAATGCTAGACCTCAGCCATTGGTAAGACATCTAAGACCAGTACCCAAAATATATAATACCTAATGAAATGTCATTTGTATCATAATCATTCTTAAGGTTCAATGGATTATAAATCGTTGAGCATACAAGTCATCATATTATTATTGAATCAATTATTTTTAGCGTAAAATTAACTAATCTATCAATAATTAATAAACATATATCTCATGTGAACTTACCTCGATTACAATGGTTGTATCAACAAAGTTAAGAACTACTCTGAAACTTTTTTTCCCTAATTCATGTCCGGTTGATTATTTTCTTAATCTAAATAGTAATTTGTAATACCCCAAAACTTTAGGGTCTGTAATTTTACATGTTCTGACAAAAATACCTATCTCCTTTAGTGGTTAAGTGATTTGGATGTGTTTGGGAGTGTATGAGAAGTCCTGAGTTCAAACCTAGGCTGTAGCAAAATTTTAGTTTTTCCTCTTAAGTAAACCTTGACTCTAGACTGTAGGCCTTATAAACAAATGTGGTAGATTTATGTCACAAAAGAACTTGTAGTCCAATGGTAAGTTGCATGTTGAAGGCTGCAAGGGATTTCGAGTTCGAATCCCATGGAATGCAAAAGGATATTTATTTTATTTCTTTGTAGTGAGAGAGGTGGAGTTTGACTGAAGCTCTGCTAGATGAGGTTTGAATTTGTCAAGGAGGAGAGAATCAAGGGA
This sequence comes from Gossypium australe, assembly GCA_005393395.2. NCBI lineage: Eukaryota > Viridiplantae > Streptophyta > Magnoliopsida > Malvales > Malvaceae > Gossypium > Gossypium australe. The sequence goes on along the minus strand of CM016624.1, from coordinate 68,574,209 downwards.
TGTGGTTGGTAGTTGGGTGATTTAGAGGAGAATTACAAGGAGGAAATCAAGGAATTCAAAACTTGGAGAGTTGTAGCCGATTGGGGAAGCTTGTGTATGCAAATTCGGCTAGGGTCTCTTTTGTGTGCATTTCGGCAATTTGAGAGCATTTTTGGGATATTATTGTTGTGCCAGTTTCGAGTTTTGGGTGTTGTGACAACTAGTCTTGGTTTTCCTGAGTGCCAATTTTTCCTGCTTTCTCCTCTTTTGCGGTTTCGTGCTCTACCTTGGTGACGAAATTGCTTTTGGGCATTTTTTTTACTTTATTTCTTTAAGTCGAACCTTATCTCTCTACTCTTGATCTTAATCCTTCATTTGGCCGAACCCTTGTCCCTCTTCTCTCACAATCAAAGTCAACTACACTATTATTCTTTCCCTCTTTATTCACCTTTCTTCTCCTCTCAATACCTCTCTTTGTCTTGGTCGAACTTAACATCTCTCTTCTTCTATTATTCTTAGTTAGTTCCATCTATTCTTTTACAAGTCAATTCTCCTCCTCTCTTGTCCCTTGAACTCCATTTTTCCCCTCTTAAATGCTAAGCCGACTACTCTTTGGTATTTTGGTTTTGGTTTTACAAGACTTCAGAGAAATTGGTTGGCATTTGTATGTTCCTTCTCTAGTTCGCTATTATTCCAGGTATTACTGAGGAGTGAAAGGTGCAAGTGTTCTTGGGTTGTCGAAACCCTGTCTCTCAATATTTGATTAAGGTATTTTTGACACCTTGTTTTTGGGTATAGGCCAATTACTCTTAGATTCTGGAAGTGTTATGTATAAGGTTTTGGGCTACATTTTAATCGGTTCTATCTATCTATCTGTCGTGTGTGCAGTTAAGCGCCAGGATACGTGTGGTTGATTCTAGCCACGATCTAAGTATATTTGGCCATAATCCATTCGGTCAAGGTAAATAGGATTATTGTTTGGGGATTAGATGACTATGAACACTGTTAAGTAAGAGACTAACTGAAGGTTGGAATGAATGTAGGTTGGTGTTCAAGAGTTTTTGCAAGTGTTCGCAAATAGGTGTGTACACACCCTGATCTGACTGTAACACGGCAAAAGCCAGAAAGCCAAAAATACGGCGATTGAGGCCACATGGGCCTGTGAACGCTCGTGTGGTAAACTGAGCCACAATCATGGGCAATAGACTATAGAGGCCACCACGAGCATTTTCATGCTCTTGGGCCGTTATGGGCCTCGTTGGGCTGAAATGGGTTGTATGGGCCCAATGAGCCCCACATAGAATAAATCCACGACAAGTGACAAACACTGGACTGGGCTACATTGTTCACATAGCCGTGACTGAATTTGGGCTAGATGGGCCACACGAGTGTGTGGGCCCACTTGGGCCGAATATTGGACCTTGGGCCCATTTACATCATTTTGACTATATAGGTTATCTGTGTCGCTCGAGGCAACTGTGGACCTTTGGAAAGGTCGTTATCTGCACTGAAACCCTAAAATAGGTAAAATGACCAAAATACCCATAAAGGGTAAAATTATTATTTTACCTTTAATAGATGGAAATTACCATTTTACCCCTAGAGGTAAGTCAACTGATGAATGTATATTATTATATAACTATACTGAGTAGGACATACTGCATACACGAGATATTTATTACATGGCATATTGCATGGGGTTCGGATACTGTTATGGAGGAAGTGTACTATTGCTGGTGGCTTTGCCACAAATATTATTACTGGCAACTTTGCTGTGATACTGATACTGGCAGCTCTGCTGCAATACTATTACTGATGGGTTTGCCACATATACTGTTACTGGTAGCTCTATTGTGTTATTATTACTAGCAGTTATGCTGCAACATTGGTGTGTTGGCTGGGTCGGTCGATTTTATCCCCACATGGTGGGTTGGTTGGTACGAGTGGTGTGTTGGCTGGATTGGGGGTGGGTTGCATATGTACACCATACTAATACTGTATTGGGCTAAAGCCCACACTATACTGTTACTGAATAAGGCTCAGGCCCAGACTGTTACTGCATGATAACGGATTACACACTGAGTTCTCGTAACTCACCCTTTTCTTTTAACTGTGCAGGTAATCCCCAGCCTTAGATGATTTGGAGTTGCAAAAGACTCGGATGTGGCCACACGTTCGCTGATATTTTTATTTTATCCCTAGTTATTTAAATTTTTATATTGGGTTAATATTTATGTAATAAGCCTCTGGTGATTTTAATTTCTTTTAATTGGGTTTAATTTCTTATTTTGGAAACTGCCAAACTGATACAAACAAAGTGTTCAAAAATAATAACTATTTTAAAAAGACAAACACACATTTTCAAACTTCAAATTAACATTCATTAGAGTAGCTTCCGCGGGTTTTTAACCAACTAATAAACCAACAGTAACAAACATGGCAATCGATTAAAAACTGTTTTCTCTCAATAAGTCTGATTACGAAAAACACTTCGATGTAACACGTCAAATTCGGTCATAACGTCTAGGTCGAGTTTGGGGTGTTACATAATTTCATTCAATTACATATTTCAAACAATCTAAAATCATTAGCTTTAATTTATTATTCACTTTAATATCAAATTACAAAATTATCTCTAATATTTTAATCTTTATACCATTTATTCCTTAAACCCATGACATGAAAATTTGTCTTTTTTCTAACCAAAATATGTTAGCCTAATTTTCTCTATATTTATCTCAACCCATATTTTACTCATTTCACCCAAAGTGCATGAACTTTACCATTTATACAATTTAATCCTTAAACCCTAAAATCTACTAAAATCCACTTAACAAATCATGTTCATTCAACCAACAAAATTAATTATCTAACACTTAACTTCACAACACATCAAATTCATTCATGGCAAGTCCCTCAACCTTTAATAGTTTCACAAATTAACCACAAGGCTAGGTAGATTATGTAACACCCCTAACCCGTATCCATCTCCGGATTAGGGCTCAAGACATTACCGGATAGATCAAAAACTTTTACAGATATTTCAAACAACCATTCATCAATCGCAATAAAAGTGTCCCTTATATTGGTCAATGAAACCTTAATCATGCTTTAGAGTAGGGCCGGGACTAAACCGAACACATACGAAAATTCTCGAAAATTTAAAGCTTTTTTCAAAACTGTAAAGGTCACACAACCATGTGACCAGGCCGTGCGCCTTCCACGGCTATAGGACATACCTATGTGTCCTGGCCGTGCCAAATCAGAGCATGTATACTGACTTATCCACACGGTCACTAGACATGCTCGTGTGCTATGACCGTGTACTCTTAGGCTAAATACTATCTTATTCACACGGCTACTAGGCACATCCGTGTGCCATGGCCGTACACACTCGGGCTGGCTACTGATTTATCCATACGGCTTGTAACACCCTAAACCCGGCCCATACGCCACGGCCGAATTTAGAATGCCACTGCGGCAAACGTTTGAAAAAGATTGTGACTTAAAAATATTAGCGTAAAAATTTATTGTCTTTAATGAAACATTGTATTTAAAATTCTAAGTAAAAATTGAGTTGTTACAAATTATCCAATTTAAAACTTTAGTATCCATTTTTGAATTTGAGTTGCTAAAATAAAAACATTTACAGATAATAATTTAATCGACAATCCATCTTAAAACATAATAAAAATCCTTAAATACTTTAGGAGGCCCTTATTACAAGAAATAATCATTCATAATTACTGAAAATATAAAATACTTAAAACAAGTAAAACATCTTCTGCATGGGCCACCTCGTATCCACTCCAACCCGGTCCAAGCTTTATGCCTCACCTGTGATGTTTGGTAAAAATTTGGGTGAGTCAAACAGACTCCGTGTGTAATTAATCCACTGAATTCCACCCACATGTCAATCCACATAATAACCCATATATTAGATATCAAGCAACTTATTCACATGATTTCACTTACTGGGCTTGGCCCATTTTCACATCACATTCATATAATAGGGTAATTTAACCACATGAGTCCACATATTGGGCTTGGCCCATTATCACATTGATCCACATCACATACTGGGTTTGGCCCATTTTCACATTAATCCATATAACATACTGGGCTTGGCCCATTTCCACATTAATTCACATATCATACAGATTTATGCAAAATACACCCAACCCAGCTTAGGGTCTATCCTCTACACACCCCCGTACCCAGCCACCACACACCAGGGGATTACTAAATCACCCTCCAACCGCTACACACCAATTTGGCAATTAATGCCGTCCACGGGAACTAAATCGCAAGTAATCCACAACGCGACCTCAGTCAGCGCCAATCCACAATGTAGCCCGTAGCTATCATCAAAATCACGATGAGCACAAAGCCATCATTAACCACAATATGGCACATAGCCTATATCAACCACGATGAGGCACAGAGCCACTCATCAAACCACGTACTCGAAGTACACCCTGTCCTTCTTTCATATTCATGTCCCACCCATGCACATGCAACATAAAATAGTGCCGTGATGATAATGCATGTACATGTTATTTAGCATATCACACCCATTCACATTAATAACCACATCACATTCAGATTTAGAACTAACCTGATTATCGACATACCCCTTAAGGGTATCCATATCATAATTGCCATTACACTAATTAGTACATACATAACACATATAATATATCACAAACATAACATAAACACTCCCATGCAAATATAACATATATCCCGAAAAACGGTAGGCTAACTACACACCTGATTACTTGAAGTACTACGCTTTCGATCCCGATGCTATCGTGACACTACGGCTATCTGCCTACTTTCCTGCTCTGACGCTGGCCCACACCCCGGTGGCCAATCCCGAACTGCAGAAACGGATCTCTTCTTGAACTTAGGGATAGGGACTATCCCTTGTCCTCCTTGACTGGCATTCACGTCCATCGCAGAACACTTAATCAGAAACATTCGGTTAAACGTCATTATACGAGGTCTTAATCGACTAAATCACAACTTAACAACCTTACCAAGAATGGATCAAAATCCCGAAAGCTTTCTTTATTCTTGTCGATTTGGCCCTAAAACATCATAGTTAGAATCGGCTAACTTTAATACCAAATATGGCCTATGGCTGAATACCATAAGTCACTTACCTTACTTACCAAAATCCCGAATCACCACTTAACTATGAAGCTGTCGAAATCCCTGAGTGAAACCATATCAAAGTCGGCTTAAGCATAAATCCATAGAAAATAACCCTTGGCCGAATAGCACATACCACTTACCTTGAGTGCTCCAAATCCCGAAACTCCTTTAATGCTCCCTAACGTTGGCACCTTCAACAGAGACATATAATATGACTTAAAGAACATTCGACCATCCCTAAGGCCTAACTACATGATTTCGGCATACTAATAGAAAGAGAAGAGAAACCGATTGCTAATGAAAGAACACTTACCACTACATGTTTGAAGAGACTACAAGGGAAAAACTTCGGCTTTCTGCTTTAGCTTTTAAGACTTGCGACAAATAGAAGAGAATAGAGCCCCTTAAGATTCGACTATGGCCCCTAATGGAGATGGGGTATTCGGCTATTTCAAAAGTATTTCGACTTTAAAGAGCACCAGAGAAAAACGAAATAGTGGGGAGGTTCATAAGAGAATCGGCTATGGTGTTTCTTTAAAGTAGAAAAGAGGAACAGAGGTTACAAGGTTTGGCTATCACTTTACTTGCAAAATTTGATCAAATATGAGAAGATGTAAAATCAAAGTTGAAAGAAGAAAAAGAATAAAAAGGAAAGGTGAGAAGAGTTTCGGCAAGGCACTTAAAAGTGAAAGAAAAAGATGAATGTTCATAAAAGGTAATTCAGCACTCCCCTACTACACTTCAAAGCCGAAAATTCAAGCCCCTAAAGTCCTATATTTGGCCACTAGCTTCTCCCCTTATCATATCCCTTGTTATTCTCTTATCACCTTATTCAAAATAATCAAAATAAAACTTCAATTATCCTTCACTCATCTCCTATTTTATTTCTTATCCTATCATTTAAAAATAAATAATATAACAACAATTATCCTACTCTTCTTAGCCGAAATTTAAAAAGAAAAGCAAGGCTTATCTTCATCCAAAGAAGTCCACATGCCGTCCAACATCCCCCCTCTCTTGACGCAAAAATAAACTCCCATTCGCTTCCTATGCAACTCAAACCAAAACCCTTGCCCACTGCACATGGCGTCATACTCCAAGGCCCTAAGTGGCGCCTTGCAGCCACTTTACCAAGGCATTTCTTATGTCATAACCCTCACCACTTAATCCTTTAAGGCCTTACATCCTTAGCTCCCCTTTAAGAACCTAAAATCTCATAATTTCCCAAAGCATTCTCCTTCATCCTAGAGTTCTAAAAAACCCTTAAAACACACTCAACCATACTCTGAGCCTACTAACTCATGAATTGTGCACCAAATGCATAGCCTCTAATCTAGGATATTACAGTTCTACCCTCCTTAAAATAATTTCGTCCTCAAAATTACTTACTAACAAACAATCGTGCATCCTAACTCATCACACTACGCTACGGCTGCGCACTCTGATCTTAATAAAACTAACACATTTCCATGCAAAGCCTCAAGGTTCACATCCAAGGTTCCATACACTTCACTAGCAGCACAAGTACGAACTAACTCTATAACAATCAAGGCAATAAAGAGATTCCAAGAATAAGGAACATACCCGATCCTATCTGGCCCAACTTCCTCCTCGCTATGACAGATTGCCTAAGCCAACCTTGGTTGCCTCGCATCAGAACCTTCAGCACCTCCGCTTGGTGTTCCACGACCTTGGCCAGAACCATTCCTTCCATGGTTCGGACCACGACTCCTAGTCACTTGCTGACCACCTCTGCCAGGCTGCACATGACCTTGGCCTCGAGCCCTATCCATCACTTGAGGACATTTCTTAAACAAATGAGCCTTAGATCCACACCAGAAACATTCCTTACTATTTTCCCAACACTCTCCTGCATGAGTTCTCCCACACTGAGCACATAGACGACTCCGATTCTCAGCAACTGGTACAGGTGCACGTACAGAATTCTCGATCCTTGGCCTTTTCTGAAACTCTCCAGATGATTCTGTCGCTCCGAAACTCCTCTTATTCTGGTTCCTATTCTCTTCTCGGTTCTGTCTCACAGTCTTCTTAACTTCCTCAGCCATCCGAGCCTTCTCCACTGGAATAGCAAAGTCTCTTTCTCTTTGCGGAGCAATCAACACTCGCAGCTCGTCTCGTAATCCATCTTCGAATCAGACACACCTCTCGTAATCAGTAGCCACGATTCCCTTGGCGTACTGACTTAACCGCACAAATTCCGCTTCGTACTCTGCTACGACTTACTTCCTTATACCAAGCTCAGAAACGCCTTCCTTTGCGAGTCCAAATAACTAGCTCCAACGTACTTTCCTTCAAACTTAACCTTGAAGTACTCCCAATCCACTCGATCTGCAGGGGTACCTTGTCTGATAGTGAGCCACCATCGATAAGCTTCATCCCGGAGCAACGAAACAGCACCTTTCAGCTTTTCCTCCGCCGTGCAATCCAAATCGTCCATGATCCTTTCGACTGCCTCTAGCCAATACTCCGCCACGTTCGGAGCCACTCCAGACACTCCTCTAAAGACCTCGACACCGTTCGACCTAAGTCTTTCCGGCACTGATTTCCGAGCTCCACTGCCCACATTAGCTCCTGCCACTCACTCTAGCACTCACAGCATAGCCAACGATACTGCGTCATCTCCTCCAGTCTGATCTTGATCCTCCGCGCCCACTGCTGGCGGCGACACATCATTTTCTGACCTATGGCCAGACCCAACCGGTTCTGATACTGTCATTCTACCTTGACCACTTCCAATAGAACTCATATCTAACGTCGCGATTTAATCTGATTAAAAAGTTTTATGCATTAGTACTTTGTTCCACTGTTTAACCGCGAACAGTTTTATGAAAAGAAGTTTAATAGTGGTTCTTTCGATCAATCAAGTTTCAGCTCAAGTTCACTATTCTAATTCAGAGGATAACATTTATTCATTCACGTCATCTAACACATTATTATGGGCATTCTTGTCCATTCCCATCCCAGGGGTAATTTCGTCATTTTCCTTACAGGGGTATTTTGGTAATAAATCGAGGTCAATTTAAAAAAATCTCAAAAGTAATTTCAAAATTTTCAAAACTCATGGATATATATTTTTTTAAAAGAAGGATTTTCCAAATCAAGGTATTGCGGAAATTTTGGAAATCAAGGTTATTTTGGTAATTTCGTAAACCAGGGGTAATTTGGTAAATTTCCAAATCAGGGTATCTCGATATTTTGTAAAATAAAGGTTTCTGGTATTTTGTAAAGTAGGAATATTTTAACAAAAGCCGAGGGTAATATGGTAATTTTTTATAAACCAAGGGCATTTTAGGAATTTTACAAACCAAGGGTATTTTTTGTAATTTTGTAAACCGGAAGTTTCTTTTCAGAAAATTTTTCAAAAATAATTTTCCTACAATTCAAAGGGGTAATTTGGTGATTTTAAAACTAAGGTTTTTATGAAACTGTGTGGCTAGTCCCTTTCGGGTTTTAGTTATCGAGTTTAGCCCGTGAATAAGTCCTCTTGGTTAGGGTGAACGGTTACTACGCACCAGGTAGGATTCGAGTAAAGAGGAGGTGAGCCGCTAGGACAGCTTAAGTACCAAGCTCTTACCGAATCCATTCCTAGACATGCACACAACTGTTGCACACCTTAACTCGGCGACTTACTTCACAGGTTTGTTGGGTTGTCCTTAAGTCTTATGCACGTGTTTGAGTGCACTAGCCCTAGGGTTCAATAACCCTAATCTTCTAATCTACGAGCCCAAATATGCCCATAACATTCACATATACAAATCACTTCAACAGTCAAAGGTACTTACCTGGTGGACTTCGGGTTAGAGATACAGGTGCCATGCCAGAATAACCTAAAATAAATTTCATGAAAATCCATATTTTTGAAAAGCCCATTTTAAGAAAAATGTTTTTGGACCCAAAACCCTCAAAGCTGAGTTTTGAACCGGGCTCTGATACCAAACTGTAACACCCTAAACCTGGCCCATACGCCACGGCCGAATTTAGAATGCCACTGCGGAAAACGTTTGAAAAAGATTGTGACTTAAAAATATTAGCGTAAAAATTTATTGTCTTTAATGAAACATTGTATTTAAAATTCTAAGTAAAAATTGAGTTGTTACAAATCATCCAGTTTAAAACTTTAGTATCCATTTTTGAATTTGAGTTGCTAAAATAAAAACATTTACAGATAATAATTTAATCGACAATCCATCTTAAAACATAATAAAAATCCTTAAATACTTTAGGAGGCCCTTATTACAAGAAATAATCATTCATAATTACTGAAAGTATAAAATACTTAAAACAAGTAAAACATCTTCTGCATGGGCCACCTCGTATCCACTCCAACCCGGTCCAAGCTCTATGCCTCACCTGCGATGTTTGGTAAAAATTTGGGTGAGTCAAACAAACTCAGTGTGTAATTAATCCACTAAATTCCACCTACATGTCAATCCACATAATAACCCATATATCAGATATCAAACAACTTATTCACATGATTTCACTTACTGGGCTTGGCCCATTTTCACATCACATTCATATAATAGGGTAATTTAACCACATGAGTCCACATATTGGGCTTGGCCCATTATCACATTGATCCACATCACATACTGGGCTTGGCCCATTTTCACATTAATCCATATCACATACTGGGCTTGGCCCATTTCCACATTAATTCACATATCATAGAGATTTATACAAAATGCACCCAACCCACCCTAGGGTCCATCCTCTACACACCCCCGTACCCAGCCACCAAACACTAGGGGATTACTAAATCACCCTCCAACCGCTACACACCAATTTGGCAATTAATGCTGTCCACGCGAACTAAATCGCAAGTAATCCACAACGCGACCTCAGTCAGCGCCAATCCATGATGTAGCCCGTAGCTATCATCAAAATCACGATGAGCACAAAGCCATCATTAACAACGATATGGCACATAGCCTATATCAACCACGATGAGGCACAGAGCCACTCATCAAACCACGTACTCGAAGTACACCCTGTCCTTCTTTCATATTCATGTCCCACCCATGCACATGCAACATAAAATAGTGCCATGATGATAATGCATGTACATGTTATTTAGCATATCACACCCATTCACATTAATAACCACATCACATTCAGATTTAGAACTAACCTGATTATCGACATACCCCTTAAGGGTATCTATATCATAATTGCCACTACACTAATCAGTACATACATAACACATATAAAATATCACATACATAACATAAACAATCACATGCAAATATAACATATATCCCAGAAAATGGTAGGCTAACTACACACCTGATTACTTGAAGTACTACGCTTTCGATCCCAATGCTATCACTAAGTGACACTACGGCTATCTGCCTACTTTCCTGCTCTGACGCTGGCCCACACCCCGGTGGCCAATCTCGAGCTGCAGAAACGGATCTCTTCTTAAACTTAGGGATAGGGACTATCCCTTGTCCTCCTTGACTGGCATTCACGTCCATCGCAGAACACTTAATCAGAAACATTCGGTTAAACGTCATTATACGAGGTCTTAATCGACTAAATCACAACTTAACAACCTTACCAAGAATGGATCAAAATCCCGAAAGCTTTCTTTATTCTTGTCGATTTGGCCCTAAAACATCATAGTTAGAATCAGCTAATTTTAATACCAAATATGGCCTATAGCCGAATACCATAAGTCACTTACCTTACTTACCGAAATCCCGAATCACCACTTAACTATGAAGCTGTCGAAATCCCTGAGTGAAACCATATCAAGGTCGGCTTAAGCATAAATCCATAGAAAATAACCCTTAGCCGAATAGCACATACCACTTACCTTGAGTGCTCCAAATCCCGAAACTCCTTTAATGATCCCTAACGTTGGCACCTTCAACAGAGACACATAATATGACTTAAAGAACATTCAGCCATCCCTAAGGCCTAACTACATGATTTCGGCATACTAATAGAAAGGGAAGGGAAACCGATTGGTAATGAAAGAACACTTACCACTACACGTTTGAAGAGACTACAAGGGAAAAACTTCGGCTTTTTGCTTCGGCTTTTAAGACTTGCGACAAATAGAAGAGAATAGAGCCCCTTAAGATTCGGCTATGGCCCCTAATGGAGATGGGGTATTCGGCTATTTCAAAAGTATTTCGACTTTAAAGAGCACCAGAGAAAAATGAAATAGTGGGGAGGTTCATAAGAGAATCAGCTATGGTGTTTCTTTAAAGTAGAAAAGAGGAACAGAGGTTACAAGGTTCGGCTATCACTTTACTTGCAAAATAGGGCATTCGATCAAATATGAGAAGATGTAAAATCAAAGTTGAAAGAAGAAAAAGAATAAGAAGGGAAGGTGAGAAGAATTTCGGTAAGGCACTTAAAAGTGAAAGAAAAAAATGAATGTTCATAAAAGGTAATTTGGCACTCCCCTACTACACTTCAAAGCCGAAAATTCAAGCCCTTAAAGTCCTATATTCGGCCACTAGCTTCTCCCCTTATCATATCCCTTGTTATTCTCTTATCACCTTATTCAAAATAATCAAAATAAAACTTCAATTATTCTTCACTCATCTCCTATTTTATTTCTTATCCTATCATTTAAAAATAAATAATATAACAACAATTATCCTACTATTCTTAGCCGAAATTTAAAAAGAAAAGCAAGGCTTATCTTCATCCAAAGAAGTCCACATGCCGTCCAACATCCCCCTTCTCTTGACGCAAAAATAAACTCCCATTCGCTTCCTCTGCAACTCGAACCAAAACCCTTGCCCACTGCACATGGCATCATACTCCAAGGCCCTAAGTGGCACCTTGCAGCCACTTTATCAAGGCATTTCTTATGTCATAACCCTCACCACTTAATCCTTTAAGGCCTTACATCCTTAGCTCCCCTTTAAGAACCTAAAATCTCATAATTTCCCAAAGCATTCTCCTTCATCCTAGAGTTCTAAAAAACCCTTAAAACACACTCAACCATACTCTGAGCCTACTAACTCATGAATTGTGCACCAAATGCATAGCCCTTAATCTAGGATATTACACGGCTACTTGACACGCCCCGTTTCATGGCCGTGTAGTATTAGACTAGTCACTGACTTAATCACATGGCTACTAGGCACGCCCATGTGCCAGAGCTGTGTAGGAAAAACAAGCCACTTGCAAGGCCAAATTGCCACCCACACAAGGGTCAATCCTTACAAGCTGTAACACCCAAACCCGGCCTAGAAGTTAGGCCCAGATCTGGCGTGTCACATTGAAGTGTTTTTCAAAAACCATATTTTCATTGAAAACCCTTCTAGAAATTTAAAAAACTAAAGTCTCAGTTTGCGTTTGTTTATTGGTAAAAATTTATTACTTTCAAAACCTCGTTATTGCGAAAGCTTAATTAAAAATGATGATTTACGAAGACGTGTTATCCAAAAATTGAGTTGCGGAAACGTAGTGTTTAGAAAACAGTTATCGTTTTGGGAAAAACAAGGTTCATCTTTTAGCAGATTTAAATAATAATAACTAAAAATCCCAAATTGAAAACCAGAATTTAAGAGAGGCTTTATTACAACACAATAAGAAAATGATTAAAATAAAGCAGAATAGAATACTAAAAATTCAAAGCTGCTCGTAGTGTGGCCACCTCCGAGTCCTCTAGTACATCGAATCGCCTACTGAGGATTTCCTGAAAGATTAAAAAGAGGGGGTGAGTTTACAAAAACTCAGTGTGCACAACCCTCATCAGTAATAACATGAATCACAGCAATCCGGGCCGTAGCCCATTGCAGTAACGATGGCAATTGGGCCTTAGCCCTAACTAGCATCGGTTGGGCCTAAGCCCACTACAAAAATCACAGTAACAGAGCATGTGAATGCGATGCATTAATGCCCATACCAACCCTGCACTCCTGTAGGGATTTAATCGACCCACACATCTGTACACTCCTTATGTAGCACCGGTTACGGCACTAACTTATCAATGCAGCATGGCTGCTCGGTGGCTAAAAAGCCTTCAGTAGCGGTATTACAATTGGTACAAAGCCATCAGTGACTGTTTTATGTTTGGCACATAGCAATCAGTGACGGTAATATAATCGGCACGCAGCCTTGGGTAAATAGGATCGACATAGAGTCATCGATATATAAGTTAGGCACATAGCCACAGTAAATACGATTGGCACAAAGCCTTAATATCGGCACAAATCCCTCGGTATTGGCACAAAGCCCAAAATTACGGCACGAAGCCCATATTAATGGCACACAGCCCTCAGTAAAATTATCGGTGCAGCATGGCTGCTCAGTGGCTAAAAAGCCTGCGGTGGCTATAAAACCTTCGGTGGATCCACAGTCGTCAAGCGACTATGCGATCCTCACATATCTTCCTCCGCATCAATGTCCCAGCCCCATGCAATATGTTCATTACACTTGTATGCAAAATGGCCATGCTCAGTAACAATCATTTAAACATGTAATAAAAGCATATCAGTCATACAACCACAGCCAAATTAGTCAACTCATTGCACGAGTCGATCATTTACCTACAAGGGCAAATCAGTCATTTACCCTATAAGGGTATTTTGGTAATTCTACCCTACAGGGGTAGTTCGACAATTCTACTCATAGCCAATCCATGTATGCAACCCATCTCAAACATAATCAATCATACAATTAACACATACAACGCTAGTACTACCACGAGGGTACAACGGTCATTTTATCGTTTAGGGGTAAAACGATAATTTCGCAAATCGGGGGTATTTTGGTAATTTCATAAATTTGCGGTATTTAGGTAATTTTACAAACTACGGGTATTTCGGTTATTTCACTAACCGAGGGTATTTTGATAATTTCACAAACTAGGGGTATTTTGGTAATTTCACAAATCGGGGGTATTTTGGTAATTTCACAAATCGGGGTATTTTGGTAATTTTGCAAACTGGAGGTATTTTGGTAATTTCGCAAACTAGGGTATTTCAGTAATTTTGCAAACCAGGGGTATTTTGGTAATTTCACAAACCAAGGGTATTTCGATAATTTTGCTAACCGGGGGTATTTTGATAATTTCACAAACTGGGGGTATTTTGGTAATTTCAAAAATTAGGGTATTTTGATAATTTCACAAATCGAGGATATTTTGGTAATTTCGCAAATCGGGGTATTTTAGTAATTTTGCAAACTGGGGGTATTTTGAGTAGTTTCGCAAATCGGGGTATTTCAATAATTTTAAAACCGGGGGTATTTTGGGTAGTTTCGCAAACTGGGGTATTTCAGTAATTTTGTCAACCCCTCAGAAGGTCTACAGTTGCCTCAAGCGACTCAAGTATTCTAAACAGAGATAATGATGTGAATGGGCCTAAGGCCCATTCTCGGCCCAAATGGGCCCACACGCTCGTGTGGCCCAATTAGCCCAAATCTAGCCACATATATGAAATTCACATAGTCTAATTCAACATCTACTACACAATCATACAACTTATTCATATGGGCCCACGGGCCTATTGGCCCACTTGGCCCCGTTGGGCCATCGTGGCCCAACAGAATCAACCCACAAGAATACTAATGGTGGCCTTGACTATCGCGTCAAAGCTCCCACATGTGCGCTCGCACGCTCGTGTGGCTACCATCACCAAGTGACCGACATTTCGGCATTTGCTGCTCTACAGCTAGAGTAGGGCGAAATACACACCTGATAGGAATCTGGTGCTAATTCGCGCTCCGACCACTCCTGTGCCCAAACGCCAACCAAGGTGTCCTTCCTCTCTTCATAGACAGCTCCATTTATAGCCATCTTCTCACCTTCCCTCTTGCTATCTTTCTGATGTGGGATCCCTTCGTCAGTAGAGTTTAAATCCAACTCAAACTCTTGCCGTCCAATCCGCAAAATAAATACTCCTTTGCTTGTCATGAGATTCAAACTCAGGCTCCCTTGTAACATAATCCACGCCGCTAGCCACTAAGTCACAAGCTCTTCTTGTGTCTAAAATCATGCGCAACTAAATATAAATCTATGGGCCAAAATCTAAGTTCACTTAAAAAAGAAATCAAAATGAAATGCAAGCACCAAGACTTAAACCAAGCTCTCCCTTACTTCCTTAATGACGCCTTGCCACTGGACCACTCCCTTCCTTGTGTCATTTTTCTCCACATTTTATTCTTAAAGCCTACTTTCTAACACCCAGAGTTTTATTCACCTAAAACCAAAATTTTCCTAAAGCCCAAGTTTGATCCCGGGACTTCATAGAAGCCCCCTAACCTTCCAAAATCACTCACCTAATAGGTCCAACTTGCATTAATGTTGTTCTCTTATTCCTAAAAATTTAAATGCTCCTATGCCCAAGGCCCAATAGGCCCAATTCTACTAGGCCCAAAAATATGGGTCGTTACACAAGCAATTTACCAATTCATTTCATACACATTTGACAACCAAAAACATAACAAGTTAATCATTAAATCTCCATATACTTACCATAAACTTGATCATTTCATACTCATGGTATCATACCAAAAACTAACACCATATACCGCATTTACAAATGCATATTATCAACATTTAACTAGCCACATCACATGGCTAATTTCATATCTCAAAATCATACCAATATGACTAGCCTATACATGCCATATTTAGCTATATACACATTTCCAAAGTGCCAAAACAAGTTTGAGTAGTGTAATGGTGATCCTTGACGGTCTCGAGCCTTCAGTAGCTTTGACGATCTATAAAAGAGAACAAACACACACAAAGTAAGCTTTCAAAATCCTAGTAAGCCATATAAAAATAAATTAGCATAAATTGTACATAACTATATTGATACAATGACATTATTGTTTCTCATAGCAAGTTCACCACATTTTCTTTGGCTCATACGCTCAGCCATATCTTACTACATTCTTCAACTCAATTATCACATATACACATAGCTTATTCAAGCTTATCTTCACATATCATCTTATCATTTCAATAAACATATTCATCATAGTAAGTTCATATAGATACTTACCTTTCATACACACTTAGTGTACATCAAACGTACCTGAAACGGATATACGAATTACAAGTCGATCGTATCTCAGACTTGCCCGTTGAACCGTTTGGAATCTAATAGGATACTCAAAGTGATCGGAATAGTCGTACAACGCCAATGTCCCAGACGTGGTCTTACATGCAATCAGATATCGATGCCACTGTCCCAGACAGGGTCTTACACGAATAAATACGATGCCAATGTCCCAGACATGGTCTTACATGTAAATCTCATATCGATGCCAACGTCCCAAACGTGGTCTTACACGTAAATCTCATATTGATGCCAACGTCCCAAACTTGGTCTTACACGAAATCTCAAATCAATGCCAACGTCCCAGACGTGGTCTTACATGATATCACATAACAGACACCTATGTCATGACATAGACTACCCTATCTATTCCTAGGTTCAAACGGGACTTCTCGGACATTGTCACTATGTTGATTCTATCTCAGAATTCTTGTATACATCATCTCATATACATTCTTAATTATCAATAGTCATAAGAACTTTCATAATTCAATACAAATACATTTATTTGTATATTGACTTACCTCGAGTTCGGTTTAACATAACGTATGGCTATTCAATGATTTTTGACTTTCCCCGATCTAAACCCATTCTCTTCGACTCTTGATCTATACATATTCAAACTTAACCATTTTATTCATTAACTTATTCAATTCAATCTAAAAACATACATTTAGGTCTATTTGCAACTTAACCCTCACATTTGCACATTTTATCAATTTAGTCCATTTTTCACAAAACATCAAATATACAAGTTCACCATATATCCATGCTTAGCCGAATGGTCATGTATCTCATATAAGTCCAAACATTTCATCAAATTCACAATTTAATCCCTCAAAATATTATTTTCACAATTTAGCTCTAATTAGCTAAATTCATCAAAAATTCAAGAACAAAACATGTTCATTTAACAAATATCTTTCATTTAACACCTAAACTCATCACAAAGCTCACCATTTCATCAATGGCACATCTCATAAACATCATCAATTCTTCAAATTACAACATGGGCTTGATAGTAAACTAAGCAACAATCTCAAAAACATAAAAATCATCAAAAACCAAAGTCAAAACATACCTTAATTTGAGATTAGATATGGCCGAAACCTAGCTTGGCTTATTTCCTCTTTTTCTTTGCTAATTTTTGGCTAGATGGATAAATAAAAGATGATTACTTTCATCTTTTTGTTTTATTATAATATATATAATTAATCTATTTACCAAATTAGCCATTTAATAAACATTTGAAACAATTATACATTAAGGGCATATTTGTCTAACTAATATCCATTATCTTAAAAGTGGTTTAATTGCCTCATAAGGCCAACACTTTAAAAAGCCACATCACATAAGTGCTTTAACAAATAGCATACAAATTTTGCATTTAATGCAATTTAGCCCTTTCCTCAAATTAACCACACAAATGATCAAATTTTCATACGAGACTTTCACACATGCTTAGTCACATATCAAAGGCACAGAAAATTATATTAAAATATTATTCAGACTCGAATTTGTGGTTCTGAAATCACTATTCTGACTAAGGTCTAAACCGGACTGTTACAAATTAAGCTAAAACGAGCTCAAAAACATAAAAATCATTAAAAATATAATTAAAAACACTTACATGCAAAGCTCTAATATTGTTAAAACTTAAAGCTAACAAAATGGTTTTCTTTCTCAAAAAAATCAGTGGGGTGTATCAAAGAAGATGATACTATTTTCGTTATCTTTTATTATTATTACTACTTATTATTTACCATTTTAGCCTTTAAAAACATCCAATTTTACTCAAACACCAAATCATCAAATTCACTAACTTGTACATATGGTATTATTACTATTTAAATCCCCTCATTAAAGATTCCACATCCATTTAACCCTTTAACAAAAAAGATCAACTTTTACTCCTTTTTCAATTTAGTTCTTTTTAATTAATTAACCATCTAAATCTCAAAATTTCTTAAAAAAAATTTAATATGACCCTAATATAACTCTATAAACATTAAATAAACATTAAAATATTTATTCACTCATCAAAATTGTGGTCCTGAAACCACAATTTTTGGTACCACAAAAATCGGGCTATTACAACTTTCCACCTAAAAGAATTTTCGTCTTAAAAAAATCTAACCAAAAAATAGGTCCAAGTATTGCACTTTCATATCTTCTCCCAGTTCCAAAGTAGCTTCCTCGACCCCATGACGATGCCAAAGAACTTTAACCAAGGCTATTCATTTATTTCTCAACTTTTTTTGTTTCCCAAGCTAAAATTTGAATCGATTCTTCACTGTACGACATATCAGGCTGAATTTCCTAGTCAACAGGCAAAATCACATGTGAAGGGTCAGATTGATACTGCCATAACATCAATACATGAAACACGTTATAAATTTTCTCTAGTTTTGACAGTAAAGCAAAACGATAAGCTATCGGTCCAATCCTTTTGATAACCTCATATGACCCAATAAAACGTGGATTAAGCTTTCCTTTTCGGCCAAAACGGGGGACTTTTTCCCAAGGTGATACTTTCATAAACAATTTGTTGCCAACTTGAAATTCAATATCATTTCTTTTCAAATCAGTATAAGACTTCTAACGATCAGAGGTGGCTTTCAAACTATCTCGTATTACCTGGACTTTTTCTTCAGTTTCATGAATCAAATTAGTACTGAAAAGCTTTTTCTCACTCAACTCAGTCCAACACAACAGATACCTACATTCCTGTCCATACAGAGCTTCATACAGAGCCATCTTAATACACGACTAATAATTTTTATTATATGCAAGTTCGACCAATGGAAGAATTTTTTCCTAGTTACTTTTGAACTCTAAAATACAACAACGAAGCATGTCCTTGAGTATCTGAGTCACTCGTTCAAACTAACCGTTAGTCTGTGGATGGAATGTAGTACTAAAATGCAGTCTGGTGCCTAGACCTTTGTGTAGTTTACTCCAAAATCTAGAAGTAAATCATTGATCTCTATTAGAAATAATAGACAATGGCACTTCATGAAGTCTAACAATTTTAGCCACATATAACTCTGCCAACTTCTCGAGTGAACAATCAGTATGTATAGGTATGAAATGTTCAGATTTAGACAAACGAACCACAATTGGCATCTTTCTTTCTCATATTTAATGGTAACCTTGATATGAAATCCATGGTAACCCGTTTCTATTTCCACTCTAGTATCATAACAGGCTGTAACATCCCAGATGGTAATTGATTCTTAGCTTTAACCTGTTGAAAAATTAGACATTTTGACACATTCTGAAATTTCACCCTTCATACGTAGCCACCAGTACATTTGTTCCAAATCACCATAAATTTTATTACTACTAGGATGAATCGAATATCTACTGCTATGAGCTTCTTGAAGAATCTTCTGTTTAATTTTAGAATTTTTCGTTATACATAATCTATTTTGAAAATACATACTGCTATCCGAACTAATACAAAAATTCTACTGTCTTTTCAATCTAGTCTCTCTTGGCTATCAATTCTGAATCATTTTTTTTTTATCTTCAATAATCTATTGCAGAAATGTCAGTTTAACTTTTAATTCAGCTAAAACCAAACCGTCCTCAACAAGCGTCAACTGTGTGTTCAAAACTCTCAATGCAAATAATGACTTTTGACTCAAAGCATCAGCAACAATATTAGCCTTTCTCGAGTGGTAGTTAGTTATCAAATCATAATCTTTTACCAGTTCTAACCATCTACGTTGTCACAAATTCAACTCTTTATATGACATAAAGCATTTCAGACTTTTATGGTCAATGAAAATATGACATTTTCCCCCGTATAAATAATTCGCTAAAATTTTAAAGCAAACACAATAGCTACCAATTCTAAATCATGAGTTGGATAATTTTTCTCACGTGATTTTAACTGTTAAGAAGCATAAGCTACAACCTTGCCTTCCTGCATTAATACTCATTAAGTGAAGCATCACTATAAATTACAAACTCCTTGCCAGACTCCGGTTGAATCAACATTGGAGCTTCGGTTAACATTGTTTTCAACTTATCAAAACTCTGCTGACATTTTTCAAGCCATTCAAACTTTACATCCTTCTGAAGTATTTTCATTAATGGTGTAGCAATAATCGAGAACCCTTTTCCGAATCTTTGATAATATCTAGACAAATCGAGAAAAATTTTGATTTCAGTAACATTTTTCAGAGGTTTCTAATCTAAAATAGCATATATTTTACTCGGATCAACCCTAATGCCCTCAGTCGATACCACGTGTCCTAAAAATCTAACTTCTAAAAGCCAGAACTCACATTTACTGATTTTTGCATACAACTATTTTTCACGCAAAACCTGTAATACTATTCTCAAATGCTGAGCATGTTCATTTTCATCACGGGAATAAATCAAAATATCATCAATAAAAATAACCAAAAATCTATCTAAATACAACTGAAATATTTATTTCATCAAATCCATAAACACCACAGGCACATTCGTTAATCAAAAAGGCATAACTAAGAATTCATAATGTCTGTACTTGGTCCTGAAAGTAGTTTTTAGCACATCTAAATCTTTAACTAAAAGCTGATAATATCTAGAAAAAAGATCAATCTTTGAAAACATTATGGTACCTTTTAACTGATCAAACAAGTCATCAATACGCGACAACAGATACTTGTTTTTTATCGTGACTTTGTTAAGCTATCGATAATCAATACAGAACCGCATCGATCAATCCTTTTTCTTGACAAACAATACAGGTGCAATCCAGGGAGAAAAATAAGGCTGAACAAATCCCCTATCTGTCAACTCCTATAACAGTGCTTTTAACTCTTTTAATTCAGTTGGTCCCATTTTATACAGAGATTCGATATTAGAGAAGTTCCCGGTACTAACTCAATAGCAAACTCAACTTCTCTGACTGGAGGTAATCTGGGCAATTCCTCTGGAAAAACATCCATAAATTCACAAATAGTTGGAACTGATTCCAGCTTCAATTTTGAAACTCTAAATCTAAATATGCCTCGTAACCTTTTCTGACACATTTTTGAGCTGACAATGCTGAAATAATATTAGTTGTACAATCATTCCTATCTAACTCAACTCTGACCATTTCACCATTTTGACATTTTAAAATAATTTTTTTCGTCTACAATGCACAGTAGCATCATGTGAAGTCAACCAATCCATGCCAAAAATCACTTCAAGTGGTAATAACATTAAGTCAGACAGAAAGTTGCAATCTCGAATTTTCAGGGGACAAATTCTACAAACTTTATCAACTAACACATATTGACCTAAGGAGTTAGTTACTTTGACCACAAACTCAGTGGACTCTATAGGTATTTTCTTACCTGACACTAATGTTGTGCATATGTACTAGTGTGTTGACCTCGGGTCAATCAAAGCATAAACATTAACATCAACGATAGAAAATGTATCGGAAATCACATCAAGTGTTGAAGCTTCCTCTTGAGCTCAGATTGCGTAAGCCCTAGTTGGTGCCCGAGCCTCAGATCTAACTATAGAATCTTTCGTTCCACTTTGGCTATTCCTCGTATTACCACTTTGTCTAGATGATCTCCCTCTTGAAGGCGCGTTACACGATTATGCATTCTGAGATTTATCTTTATCAGCACGTTCGGGACAATCACGAAGAAAATGATCATATGAACCGCATATAAAACATGATCCATCCATCAACCGACCCTCTCCCAAATGTCTTCTATTACATTTCTAACACTCAAGCTTATTATCACGAACACTCCCCACACTCGCTACAGAGGTAGTCTGGGGTTTCAAACTAGCTTGTTGCTTCCCTCTATCTCTTCCCGAAAATCTAGATAGAGCTAACATACGACTCTAATATTTTCTTTATTTTTTGATAGTAAAGAAAATAATTTTCTCATTTTTCGTTTACTCGTATCCTATGTTTCAGATTCTTTTTTTTTTCTTTTTTCTTTACTAAGTTCTTTAGCCATGTGTGCTCGATCTACCAGAACCATAAATTCTTTTAACCATAGAATCCCAAAAAGTAATTTGATATATTCGTTCAACTCATCTTCAAACCGAGTACACATAATAGCTTTTGTCAAAATACAATCCTGAGCATATTTACTAAGTTGTACAAATTCTCTTTCATATTTAGCTACAGTTCTACGTCCCTATTTCAGCTCAAGAAACTTTTTCTGCTTTTTATCGAGATATCGTTGGCTTACATACCTATTCTTAAATTTCGCTTGGAAGAAATCCCAATTAACATATTCTTTTGGTACTAAAGTAGTTAAAGTATTCCACCACTGATATGTTGAGTCCTTTAAAAAAGATATCACACATTTCAAACTGTCAGATGGAGAGCAAGTTAATTCATCAAAAACCCAAATGGTATTTTCTAACAAAAATTCAACTTTTTGGGGGTCATATTCCGATGTACCATACAATTCTTTTACTCTATACTTACGAATTTTATCAATCGGAGGTTATTTGCATGTATCTGTTCTGAACCTTGAGGAATAGGGGGAGCTGGTTGGGTACGAGAGGGGGCGGAGGTCGTTGAACCACATAATTTTGTTTAGTAAAATCTATAAACCATCCTGACATCATTTTGAAGAAAGCTTCTCGTGCCTCACTTCCTCGACCCTAAAAAAGGGGCTTATTTCTACCTGTCCCTTGAGTAGAGGCTTGAGCATTACTCTCTACTTTACCAGAAATAGCTTGGTTAAGAGTCATCTTTTATCTATAAGAAAACATAATTCAATATGAATCAAGAGATATCACACTATCACAGGTTATAAAATAACATATATTCTATAATCTATACAAGCTACATTCAGTCCGAGAATTGACTAACATGTAGCTCTGATACCATTAAATGTAACTCCCCTAACCCGTCTCCATCGTTAGATTAGGGTTACAGAGCGTTACAGTACAAATCAGGACATTTATCATCAAACAGAAACAAAAATATAAAATAAATTATAACATTTAATAGCTTATAAAAATCAGGGTAAAAATATACTAACGGTCATTAAATCAAGCTTACAATGCTCTAAAAATAGTTTGGGAACAATCCAAGACTAATTTGAATCAAAATAGAAAAATATGCAAAAATTTGATAATTTTGGAAACAAGGGTCACACGACCGCGTGGCTAGGCCGTGTGGAATAACCCAAGTCGTGTGGCTTCACATATAACCGCGTGACTTCCCTATACGCCTGTGTGGCCAAACCGTGCAACTAACTCTGACCGTATGAAAAACCCTACACCTAAAAAATTAATAAGACACATGGCCGTATGGCCAGACCGTGTAGAACAACCCAGGCCGTGTATTCCTTAAAAAGCTTCTAAAATAAGGCAAACTTTCATCCAACACTTAGGTTCCAAGCCAAATCAAAATCAGCCATTTCCCTACTTTAAAAACACATTTAAACAAGCCTAAAACATGCCAAAACAATCAACCTATAGGTTCTTAACCAATATTCCATTCAAAGACACCTCAACTTAAAACAATTTACTATCACTCCATCGCCTAAGCTTATTTAACTGCACCCATAAACATTTCAACCATTTACAAAGCTTTACAAGTCCACCACAAAACATAATCTCCAAAAGATATGTCCAAACCAAGTGGATCAAGTAACATATTCATGACACCTATTACATATGAGCCTTATACAAGCCATTTATAACCACAGCCAAAATGTTCAAAAACTATAAAAATGATTGACAAATAGTGTCATAGGGCTCCAACAAGATTCCAACCAAATGAGCTTTCTGATAATCTACAAAATAGAGGAAACATATAATACTTAATAAGTTCGTATAAAGAAACTTAGACTTATTGTTCCTTAACATTAAATCATTCAATTATACTCATTAAATCATATAGCACTTGCCTTTCCTAACACCACAATTCACATCATTAGTATATATATTAACAATACATCCTCTATGAACATGGTATACAACATGAATTGTTTATTACTCATATTGCATCACATATGTGATTAGTGCTATTTTCCATGCATTATTAAAGCTCACCTTACTATTTGGCATAGTCATTGTTATCCATAATTTCATATATACGTTTTTCCATTCATTTACTTACCCATTGAACCGTATAGAATAACATCGGATACTCGGGAATATCTTTCCATAGAACCATAACCTTTTCAATAATGCTCACACAAGCTGTGAAATGGGCATGCTCATATGAGCTGTGGGTCGGGACGTTAGCTACACGATGCTGCTCACACGAGCTATAGAGAATACGCAAAAAATATAGGACCTCAACCATTGGTAGGACATCCAAGACTAGCACCCGAGACATATAATCCCTAATAACATGTCATTTGTATCCTAAACATTCTTAAGGTTCAAACGGGATTATAAATCGTCGCGTATACAAGTCATCATATTATTACCGAATCAATTATTTTTCACATAAAATTAACTAAAAAATCTATCAATAATTAATAAGCATATATCAAATGCGAATTTAACTCGATTACAATGGTTGTATTAACAAAGTTAAGGCATTAACAAAGTTAAGAACTACTCTAAAACTTTCATCTTTCCCCGTTTCATATCCGGATGATTCTTTTCTTGATCTAAATAGTAATTTAATTCAATTAAATATTTCAAAAAATCTAAAATCATTAACTTTAATTTATTATTCACTTCAATATAAAGTTACAAAATTATCCCTAACATTTTAAATTTATACCATTTAGTCCTTAAACCCAATATAGCAGCCCGTTTTTAGTGAAATCAGAACAGTGGTTTTGCGACCACAAATATGATGAGTAAATTATTATTATTTATTATTTTAAGGTCTATGGAATTATAGTAAGGTCTTATTAAAATTTCATTAAGAAATTTTGATGTTTGCATGATTAATTAAGTGAAAAGGACTAAATCAAAAAAGGTGTAAAAGTTAAGTTCTATTAGTTAAAAGGGTCAAATGGCTATGAAATCTTAAAATAAATGAATTTAATGGTAAATAGACCAATTGAGGTGATATTGGATATTTATGGACATGGTTTTAGTGAAATTTTTATAATTTTTAAAGGGCAAAAACATAAATGAGTAAATAAAGCTAAAATAGCCTAAGAAAATGCATTCATCTTCTTCACTTTCACACTACACAACCGAAATTCACAATTGAAGGATAGGGCTAGGTTCATTCAAGCTTCCTTTGGTGCATGTAAGTGATTTTGAGCCTCGTTCTTAATGAATTTTATGTTTTCGAGGTCATTTTAGCTTAATCTAGCTAGCCCGGGGGTCAATTCATAAAACTGTTAAAGGTTGAGGGTTATGCCATGGATGCTTTTGAGTAGGTAGTGATGTTAAGTTATAGATTATGAAACTTTTTTGAAAAATAAACAAGTTTTGTAAAGTGATTTTTGATAAAAATGACATTTAGGGACTAATTTGTTAAAGCTATAAATTCTAGGGTTTTATTGTGAAATGGTGGTGAATGTGAGTTGTTTCAAGGTCCCTTGCATGTTAGATTAACATGGATTTAGATTAAAATAATTAGATTTTAATTTATTAGCTTAAGGACTAAATGGTAAAAAAGTTAAAATGTTAGGGGGTAAATTGGTAATTTTACATGAATGTGAATTATGGGTTGAATTGAATGTTTGAGATTAATTCAAGTACTTAATTGAATATAATTATCTATTTAGATCAAGATAAATCGCGTACGAACTTAGATCGAGGTAAAGCAAAAGCTTTAGATTAGTTCGACCAAACTACTACGCCCCTAATCATCGAGATAAGTTTGTATGAACATTTATTGTGTTATTGTTACTTAAATTGAATGTTTTGCTATGTTACTCTTAATTTAAATGGATCGATATATATATATATATATATATATATATAAACATATCAATGTTATGATGAATTGACGGTTATCGAGTCCCCGTTGAACCTTAGGAATTCTTAGGATACGTATGACATGTCATTAGGGATTTCATGTTTCAGGTGCTGGTCTTGAATGTCCTACTGATGGCTGAGGTCCTACATTTTTTGTGAATTCTCCACAGCTTGTGTGAGCAGCAATGTGTAGCTTACATTCTAACCCACAGCTAGTGTGAGCAGGCCCATTTCACAGCTCGTGTGAGCAATGATGTAAAGGAAATGTTACGATTATATGTAAAGGCACACTTCATGTGAGCTTTCTCGAGCATCTGATGAAATTCTAGATGGTTCAACAGGCAAGAAAAGAAATGGAAATGGTAATATTTCAAATGGAATTAAGCACAATCTTATGGTAAGAGTGCATGAATTAAATGATGTATTTCATATGGAAAATGACCTATCTTATGGTTAGCTCATTTGAATTATGTATAAGTGTGCTAACTTGTGTATTGGTGGTGACGTATAGGCTTATGCCAAGCTTATGGTTTGGATTATATTATACTTATGCTTTATATTATGTAAATCAAATGGTAAGTTATGTTTTGATTTATACGAGCTTACTAAGCATTAATTGCTTATGTAGTTTCTTTCTTATGTTTTATAGATTATCAGAAGCTCGACTTGGTTGGAAGCTCGTCGAAGATCTATCACACTATCCAACAAACATTTTGGTAGTTTTTGAATGTTGTGGCCAAGGTTTATAATGGCATGTATAGGATGAATTGTAATGGTACTTTGATGAATGTTAAGTTGGTGTTTTGGCATGTATTAGTTTTGGAAGTTAACTTGGTTGGTACCATTTGATACCTTGTCAAATTGTGTCATTTTGATTATCTTAATATACATGTTTGTGTGGCTCATTATGGTAAGTTTGGAATGGAATGTTAATGGTCATATTTGTGGTATGTTTTGGTGAGTATTGAACTAGAACATGATGCTTAGATTGTGCTATTTTTGACATGTTTGGGCAGGTGATGTTTGTATGTGTTTGAGGTGCCTTTGAATGGTATATTGGTTAGTTGATTTAGGATCTTGAAATGGTATTTGGTATGTAGGTTTGAATGATGCTTAGGTACCTTGAATGTATGCTTGAATAGGTTGAATTTTTATGCATGAAATGGTAATGAAATGGCTTGATTTTAGGTATATTTTAGGTCCACACGGTCTGAGACACAGGCGTGTGACTCAGCCGTGTGAGACACATGGCCTGGCGACACGGCTGTATGTCATCAGAGGGTTTCTTTGCATGCAAGTCGGTGAGTTACATGGCCTAACACACGGCTTGGCATACGGGCATGTGACATGGCCGTGTAACCCTACTCAGAAAGTTACACGGGTGAGGACACGGCCTGTGACACGACCATAATCCATAGTTCGAAGGTTACATGGCCTCAGACAAGGGCATGTGTCTCAGCCATGTGGGGCACACGGCCGTGTAACCTCTATTTCCAATTTTTTTTGACTTTTTCCTAAACTTTCCAATTTGTTTCAAATTGGTCCCAAACTGCTTCTAAGTTATTTTTAAGGCCTCGAGAGCTCGATTTAGGGACAATATGCATGTTTATGAATGGTTTATGTTATGATTTAAATTATTGAATGATTTAAAGTTTAAATGTTTCCGATTAAATGGTAATACTCCGTAACCCTATTCCAACGACGAATATGGTTAGGGGAATTACACCTATGACATGAAAATTCACCATTTTTCTAACCAAAACATGCTAGCCTAATTTTCTCTATATTTATCTCAACCCATATTTTCTCATTTCACCCAAAGTATTTGAACTTTATCATTTATACAATTTAATCATTAAACCCTAAAATTCACTAAAATCCACTTAACAAATTATGTTCATTCAACCACCAAAATTAATTATCTAACACTTAACATCACAACACATCAAATTCATTCATGGAAACTCCCTCAATCTTTAATAGTTTTGCAAATTAACCCAGGCTAGGTAGATTAAACTAAAACGAGCTCAAAAACATAAAAATCATTAAAAATGGAATTAAAAACACTTAATGCAAAGCTTCAACGTTGTTCAAACTTCAAGCTAACAAAATGGTTTTCTTTCCCACAAAAATCGGTGGAGGAGCGTATTATCTTTTTTTTATTATTTGTAACAACCCAAACCCGGCCCAAACACTATGGTCGAATCTAGTTTGTTACAGGGAAAAACCTTTTTGAAAAAAACCCTTTTTAAACCAATTTAAGTTGTCGAAAACCTTTTATTTTAGTGACCTTGCTAAAACCATACTTAGATTTAGTTTGGAAATTTATTTAAGTAAAGTTTATACAAATTTCAAATGTGCCCGATGGCACAATAAAACATTTTTCGTTCTAATTTTGGAAAACATGTGAATTTATTTTGATATTGATAACATAGTTTAAAACAAGTATCCAACATATAAAAATAATAAAATAAAGTATCAGAAGGCCTTATTACATCCCAAAATAAAATTTAACCAACAATAAAATAAAATAACGAAGTTTAAAGTTCATTTAATTCAAATCCACTGCATGGCCACCTCGAGTCCCTCCGGCTCCATATCCGCGATCTACTCGTCACCTGAAAAATGTAAAGGAGAAGGTGAGTCACCAAGACTCAGTATGTAACCCTTCCCCCGATTTAGGCAATTTCATACACAACATACAATTAACCATCATGTACTAAGTCATGCACCCAACCTAACCAACCAAACGCCTTGATCTACCCCGTGTGGTACCAAACCACTGGTGACATATAGTCACAGATGTGATGCCAAATCACTGGAGGTGCCAAACCTCTGGTGTCCGTAGACACAATCGATTGATGGGGCCAACCCATCGTGTGATGCCAAATCACTGGCGTCGATCCCTTATTATAATATATGGGGCCAACCCACTGTGGTGCTAAGCCACTGGGACGAGACGCAATGAGGTACCAAACCTCTGGAGGTACCAAACCTCTGGTGACCGTAGTCACAGTGTGTTACCAAAACACTGGTGTCCGTCGACACTAATAACACTGCCCCCTCCTCTCATCAACCCATCACAATATTCAAGCCATCATATGTTCAATCACATATATCAAATTTATCAATACTCGTAAACAACATATCATGCTTTCCAAAAGCATCATAAAATCACATAATCAATCAGGGACTTACCCGGATCCTTGCTTATACCACTCATGGTATTAAATCCAAATCTACATAGATCAGGTTAGCACACACAACAGTTCTAGTACAATTAGTTAATTATAAGTGCGTATGTACACACCTGTCACCACGGTATTCCCAAATCCCGAAGAAAACCAATCGGCCACACTCTAAATCCTTGCCCCTATATTCGGCCAACACCTGGGTTAGTGTTATGACCTATTCGGCCAAATCAAATTATTAGAGGGGATTCCCTGTGAACCAGAAATCTTACCCG
This sequence comes from Gossypium australe, assembly GCA_005393395.2. Classification (NCBI taxonomy): domain Eukaryota; kingdom Viridiplantae; phylum Streptophyta; class Magnoliopsida; order Malvales; family Malvaceae; genus Gossypium; species Gossypium australe. Next base: position 68,544,680 of record CM016624.1, on the reverse strand, counting down.
AATATATTTGAACCCAAGTCGCTATACTCCAAATGGTTTGGTTTCCCTGAAATCGGCAACTATTATTAGCCCTTTAAATAGCCTTCGGCTTTTCTTAATTAGAAGAATAATTTCTTATAAGTAGGCACTTACCACTTACTTACCCAAATCCGATTGTTAAGGAATGAAAGATCCAATCTCACTGCTTTGAGATCCCGAAGTACCTAAAAGGAATCGATTACCAAAGTGTTTAGGAGCCTTTCCTGCCGAAATCAGCACTTTACTCTTGTAAAAGTCGACAGAATATGAATGAGAAGAACAATAGGCATTCGGCCTAGATACTTACCTTCTTAAATCGTTTGCCAAGGAACATTCAAAGAGATCTATCCTACCTTTATTGTTCGGCCAAGGTGTTTCAAGATAGGGGAAAAGAAACTTCGGTACCACGATGAGATGTATATTCGGCTAGAGAGAGTTTAACAGGGAGAAAAGGGATTTCGGCAAAGGGTAAGGTGTAGGTTCGGCTATGGTTGATTCCAATATCAATCAAGGCTAGACTTTGAGAAGAAAAGAAAAGGAAATAGGTTGGAGAGGGTGTAGAGAATTCGGCCAAAAAGAAGGAAAAGTTATATGGCAATGGTGTTTTTGTTTGAGAGAGCATGAGAGAAAATCTAAAAGAAGTGAAGGCTAGCCGAATGTTGTGAAGCAAAACACTAGGCAAATTCGGCCTTATCCCCCCCTAACACCTTGCCGTCCCCTCCCCTTGAGGAATTCAAAATTCGGCCAACTCTTGCTTTGAAATAATTCAAAAGAGTTTGAATTAACTAATGCCTACTTTTTCTCTTGGAATTAATCAAAATAAAAATCCAATAATATCTATTTAATAATCTATTTTAATCTTAATAATATCCTCATTATTAAAAGAGTTTAAACTGAGGAAAAACTCCCCCTTGTGCCGTCCCATTAATGAGCAAAAAGAGGGATTCCCGTGACTCGAACACAAGTTCCCTTGTTCCCCCTTGTGGCGTCATCTATAGCCCTTAAGTGGCCCTCCTTTTGCCACTTTTCCAAGCTGATTTTTATGCCAAATTATCCACATTTATTCTTATAACCCCCTCTTGCTAAGGCTCCCTGCCTTTAAAGGTAAAAACTAAAATTTTCTACCAAATCGAGCCTACTCAAGGCCTTTAATTAAACCTTATATTCCCATAATTAATATCACCGCAGTTCAACCATAGTAAAAATAATTTAATTCCAATTAGCCCCATTTTTAGGATGTTACAGTTCTACCCCCTTAAAATAATTTCGTCCTCGAAATTACCTGATCAGAAGAGGTGGGGGTATTGCTACCGTATCACATCCTCGGGTTCCCACGTAGCTTCCTCTGTACCACGGTTCCGCCATAGCACCTTCACTAGGGGCACTGACTTCCTACGCAGAACCTTCACATCTCGATCCAAGATCTGAACTGGTTCCTCCTCGAAAGATAAATCCGGATTGACCTCAATCTCAGCCACTGGCACAACGTGTGATGGATCTGACTGATATCGCCGAAGCATTGACACATGGAAGACATCATGGATCTGATTCAGTTCTGCCGGCAACTCAAGCTGATAAGCTACCGGTCCCACCCGTTTTATCACTGCATACGGGCCAATGAACCTTGGGCTTAGTTTCCCTTTCCGTCCAAATCGCAATACCTTTTTCCAGGGCGACACCTTTAGAAAAACTTTATCTCCTACTTCATACTCCATTTCTTTGCGTTTCAGATCAGCATAAGACTTCTGTCTATCCGACGCTTCCTTAAGACGAGCCCGAATCACCCTAACTTTGTCCTCTGTTTCTGTAACCAACTCTGGACCCAAGACTTGTCTTTCACCTAACTCCATCCAACATGTAGGAGTACGACATTTCCGTCCATACAGTGCTTCGTATGGTGCCATCTGGATACTCGCTTGATAATTATTGTTGTAGGTGAATTCTGCTAATGGTAAAAATTCTTCCCAACTACCTCGGAATTCCAAGACACAACCTCTCAGCATATCCTCTAAGATCTGTATCACCCTTTCTGACTGCCCGTCTGACTGCGGATGGAAAGCTGTACTGAAATCCAATCGCGTACCCAAAGCTTGATGCAACGCTTTCCAAAACCTCGACGTGAACCTTGGATCCCTATCTAAGATAATTGATATTGGCACACCATGCAATCTGACTATCTCAGCCACATACAACTTTGCTAACTTCTGGAGTGAGTAATCCATTCTCACCGGTACGAAGTGAGCTGACTTAGTCAAACGGTCCACTATTACCCAAACTGAGTCTTTCTTGCTTGGGGTAAGAGGTAATCCACTGACGAAATCCATAGTGATCCTCTCCCATTTCCACTGAGGGATCTTTACTGGTTGAAGTAGCCCTGATGGCAACTGATGTTCAGCCTTAACCTGCTGACACGTCAGACACTTACCCACAAATTCAGTTACCTCCCGTTTCAACCCTGGCCACCAGAACTGTTTCCGTAGATCTCCATACATCTTGCTTCCTCCCGGATGCATAGCGTATGGGCTACTATGTGCATCTAGCAGAATTCTTCGCCTCAATTCTGTATCCTTCGGCATACAAGCTCGCCCTTGAAAACATAGTACTCCGTCACTAGACAGACTGTACCCTTCTATACCACCATCCTGAACTTGCACCCTCTTAGCATTCAACCCCTCGTCTACTAACTGTTTTTCCTTAATCTCCTCGATCCAAGTGGGCTTAACCTGCAGCTCTGCCAAAGGACTTCCATCGTCATATAGACTCAAACGAGCAAACATTGCTCTTAAGTCTATCACGACCTTCCGGCTCAACGCGTCAGCTACCACATTAGCCTTACTCGGATGGTACTCGATTGAACAGTCGTAGTCCTTTAATAGTTCAATCCACCGACGTTGTCTTAGGTTTAGATCCTTTTGAGTCAGTAGATACCTCAAACTCTTGTGATCCGTGTAGACTACTGACTTTTCCCCATACAGGTAATGCCTCCATATCTTCAGAGCGAAAACAACTGCTGCCAACTCCAAGTCGTGCGTTGGATAGTTCAACTCATGCGGTCTTAACTGACGGGATGCATAGGCTACCACCTTCCCTTCTTGCATTAGCACACATCCCAAACTAGTATGGGATGCGTCACAATAGACTGTAAATAACTTCCCCGCCTCGGGTTGTACCAGAACCGGAGCTTCTGTCAGAATTTTCCTTAGCTTATCAAAGCTTCCTTGCTGCTTCTCCGTCCATACAAATGGAACACCTTTCCTTAGTAACTTAGTCAATGGCGCTGCGATTAAAGAGAATCCTTCCACGAATCTCCGATAATACCCTGCTAGACCCAGAAAACTTCGTATTTCAGCCACCGATCTAGGCGGTTTCCAATCCAACACCGCTTCAATCTTGCGAGGGCCCACTCTAATTCCCTCCGCCGACACCACGTGACCTAAAAAAGCCACCTCCCTAAGCCAAAACTCGCACTTACTGAATTTGGCATATAGTTGCTTTTCCCTCAACACTTGTAGGACTATGCGCAAATGCATATCATGCTCCTCCTCTGTCTTTGAATAAACCAATATGTCGTCTATGAACACCACGACAAATTGATCCAAGTACTGCTGGAATACCCTATTCATTAAGTCCATGAACGCCGCCGGTGCGTTGGTCAGCCCAAATGGCATCACCAAAAACTCGTAGTGCCCATACCGAGTTCTGAATGCCGTCTTGTGCACATCAACCTCCTTTACCTTCAATTGATGGTAACCCGACCTAAGGTCTATCTTCGAGAACACCGAGGCACCCTTCAGTTGGTCGAACAAGTCGTCAATCCGAGGCAACGGATACTTGTTCTTAATCGTTAACTTGTTCAGTTGGCGGTAGTCGATGCACATCCGCATGGACCCATCTTTCTTCTTGACAAATAACACAGGTGCTCCCCACGGAGATATGCATGGTCGAATGAACCCTCTATCTAAGAGCTCCTGGATTTGAGCCTTCAGCTCCACTAATTCCTTTGGTGCCATTCGGTATGGTGCTATAAACACAGGTGCCGTTCCGGGTAGCAAATCTATACCGAATTCAACTTCCTGATCTGGAGGCAGACCCAGAAGTTCTTCTGGGAATACATCCGCAAATTCCCCGACCGTTCGGACCTTTACAACTGCTGATTCCTTAGCCTCTAAGGCACAAATTCGAACCAAGTACGCCTCACACCATTTTCTGACCATCTTCTCATCCTTCAAGGCCGACACCACATTAGACAGGTAATTTCTTCTATTACCGATCATGGCCACTTCATCCCCTTCGACTGTTTTAAGAATCATGCGCTTAGCAGCGCAATCCAACCTCGCTTGGTACTTAACTAGCCAATCCATCCCGAGGATCAAATCGAACTCCCCAAATGGTAGTTCCATCAGATCAGCCACTAACACGACCCCTTGGAGTTCTAGGGGTACATCCCTATAAAGCTTGTTTACAACCACAGAATGGCCTAAAGGACTAATTACAGTCATCTCCCTAGAAGCAGTCTCAGAGTTAAAGTTCATAGTCTCTACCACACTACTGGCTACGTACGAGTGCGTCGAACCCACATCAATTAAAGCAACATAAGGAAGACCGAAAATTAAAAACGTATCGGTTATGACATCCGGTGCGTCACCTTCCTCGTGACACCTCGCTGCATAGACTAAGCCAGGCTGCCTAGCCTCTGTGTTGCCTGCACCTCTGCCCTGTGTCCCGCGACCTCAATTAGGGCCATTGCCGCCTCTACCATTACCGCAACCTCTCTGTGGTCCCACATTCCTATTCTGAGTACGGTTCTACCCCTCTGTCTGATTCTGAGCTCGCTTCGGGGGACAATCCCTCACACGGTGATCCATAGACCCACATTCAAAGCAACCCCTCTCACCGGTCCAACAACCTCCCCAATGGGATTTTCCACAGCGATTACACTGAGCCGGTCTCTGATCAGTACCCATGGGCCTCGCTGCCTGACTTGGCCCACTCTGCCTAGCCTTTTTCTGAACACTACCACTAGACCCAGACGACCCAAAGTTACTCTTCTGTTTATTCCTATCATAGCTTTGTCTCACAGACTCCTTGATCCCCTCGGCTACCTTAGCCTTCTCCACTAGCAACGAAAACTCACGAACCTGCTGTGGAGCAATTATCAGCCTCAAGTCATCTCTAAGCCCGTCCTCAAAGCGGACGCAATGCTCATGTTCAGTAGCCACGATGCCTCTAGCGTATCTACTTAACCTTAAGAACTCTGCCTCATATTCCGACACTGACTTAGTTCCTTGCACCAACCCCAGAAAAGCCTTCCTCTGCGCGTCAGTGTAGCTGGTACCCACATACTTTTTCTGGAAAGCAGCCCTAAAGTAATCCCATGTAAGATCCTCCGCCGTGGCTCCATCTCGGACCGTGAGCCACCACTGATACGCTTTATCCTTCAGAAGCGACACAGCTCCCTTCAGTTTTTCCTCATTAGACAAGTCAAGGTCGTCCATAATCCTTTCTGTAGATTCTAGCCAATACTTCGCTGCACTAGGCGCCACTCCCGACACACCCCGGAACACCTCAGCTCCGTTAGACCGAATTCACTCGGGAACAGATTTTCGAGCTCCTAAACTTCCACCAGCCCCGGCCACCAACTCGAGAACTCGCAACATAGCTTGCGATACTGCCTCTCCTCCCATCTGATCTTGCTCCTCAGTTCCAAAAGCTGGAGGTGGTGGTGGCGGTGGTACCTCGTTTTCAGAACCTTGACCCGACCTGACGGGTTCAGACACCGTCATCCTACCCCTACCGCGTCCACGTCGGCCACGTCCTCTAGAACTCATTCTATCTAACGCGCTTTTAATCTGATTAAGAAAAATTTTATGGATTAGTAATTTGTTCCACTTGATTATCCGCGAAGAATTTTATGAAAAGTTTAATAAGGATTCTTTCGTTTAAACAATGTTTTCAGTCTTCTACCCTAGTTCACACAAAAGGGCACATCCATTCCCTAATACTTTCCATACCTATTCACTCCTCGGACATTTCTGTCCTGTTTCTATCCCAGGGGTATTTTCGTCATTTTCCTACAGGGGTATTTTGGTAATTTTGTCAATCGGGGTAATTTTGTAATAAATCTGGGATATTTTATCAGTTGTAAAACTCCGAGGGTTCTGTTTTAAGAGTTTCCCTTTTTAAAACGATGATGTTGCAAAAATTTTGAACTCGAGGTCATTTTGGTAATTTTGCAAGTTGAGGGCATTTTCGTAATTTTCCAAAACCAAAGTATTTTATTGGTGATTTGCAAAGTAGAGTTTTTGGATATCTATAAAATAACGAGATTTCTGGCCAAAACCATTGAATTAATATTTTATGAACCAAGGGCGTTTTAGTAACTTCACCCCTAAGGGCATTTCTGTAATTTTCGCAAATCAAATTTTTCGGGGAAAGCATTGTAAAAATGGTTGTTCTTATGGTTTAAAGAGTAATTTTTAAAAGTTTTGAAACCAAGTTTTGTTGTTTCCCTCCTTTCGAAAACATGGCTAGGTCCCTTTCAGGTTTTAGTCGTTATGTTTAGCCTATGACCGAGCCCTCTTGGTCAGGGTGAACCAAAGCTACGCACCAGGCAGGTTTCGAGTGGAGAGGAGGTGAGTCACGCGGACTGCTTAAATACCAAGCTCCCACCGAACCTTTCTAGACATGCGCACAGAGGTTGCCACACCACTGAGCCTTCTGAGTTAGGGTGAACCGAAGCAACGCACCAGGTAGGATACCTGCGAAGAGGAGATGAGTCACGAGGACTGCTTAAATACCAAGCTCTTCCGGATCCACTCCTAGACATGCGTACAGAGGTTACCACACCCTAGCTCAGTGACTAAGTCATAGATTGGTTTAGTTCCTTAAGTCTTATGTCTGGTTTTGTGTGTTTGAGTAACCTAATCCTAGGGTTCAAGTTCCTATAAGTCTATCTACGTTCCATACTTCCTACCCTTCTACAAAAAAATAATTCACAAAGAAGTTCAGATGTACTTACCTGGGCGGATCGGTGCCGGAGACTCGGGCCATGCTATTCAAAAACCAAAAATTATTCCATAAGGCCTACCAAAACATTTTTGGGCCTTGGGCCCCCACAGCTGAGCTTTGAACTGGGCTCTGATACCAATTTTGTAACAACCCAAACCCGGCCCAAACACTATGGCCGAATCTAGTTTGTTACAAGGAAAAACCTTTTTGAAAAAAACCCTTTTTAAACCAATTTAAGTTGTCGAAAACCTTTTATTTTAGTGACCTTGCTAAAACCATACTTAGATTTAGTTTGGAAATTTATTTAAGTAAAGTTTATACAAATTTCAAATGTGCCCGATGGCACAATAAAACATTTTTCGTTCTAATTTTGGAAAACATGTGAATTTATTTTGATATTGATAACATAGTTTAAAACAAGTATCCAACATATAAAAATAATAAAATAAAGTATCAGAAGGCCTTATTACATCCCAAAATAAAATTTAACCAACAATAAAATAAAATAACGAAGTTTAAAGTTCATTTAATTCAAATCCACTGCATGGCCACCTCGAGTCCCTCCGGCTCCATATCCGCGATCTACTCGTCACCTGAAAAATGTAAAGGAGAAGGTGAGTCACCAAGACTCAGTATGTAACCCTTCCCCCGATTTAGGCAATTTCATACACAACATACAATTAACCATCATGTACTAAGTCATGCACCCAACCTAACCAACCAAACGCCTTGATCTACCCCGTGTGGTACCAAACCACTGGTGACATATAGTCACAGATGTGATGCCAAATCACTGGAGGTGCCAAACCTCTGGTGTCCATAGACACAATCGATTGATGGGGCCAACCCATCGTGTGATGCCAAATCACTGGCGTCGATCCCTTATTATAATATGTGGGGCCAACCCACTGTGGTGCTAAGCCACTGGGACGAGACGCAATGAGGTACCAAACCTCTGGAGGTACCAAACCTCTGGTGACCGTAGTCACAGTGTGTTACCAAAACACTGGTGTCCGTCGACACTAATAACACTGCCCCCTCCTCTCATCAACCCATCACAATATTCAAGCCATCATATGTACAATCACATATATCAAATTTATCAATACTCGTTAACAACGTATCATGCTTTCCAAAAGCATCATAAAATCACATAATCAATCAGGGACTTACCCGGATCCTTGCTTATACCACTCATGGTATTAAATCCAAATCTACATAGATCAGGTTAGCACACACAACAGTTCTAGTACAATTAGTTAATTATAAGTGCATATGTACACACCTGTCACCACGGTATTCCCAAATCCCGAAGAAAACCAATCGGCCACACTCTAAATCCTTGCCCCTATATTCGGCCAACACCTGGGTTAGTGTTATGACCTATTCGGCCAAATCAAATTATTAGAGGGGATTCCCTATGAACCCGAAATCTTACCCGAATATCTTTGAACCCAAGTCGCTATACTCCAAATGGTTTGGTTTCCCTGAAATCGGCAACTATTAGTAGCCCTTTAAATAGCCTTCGGCTTTTCTTAATTAGAAGAATAATTTCTTATAAGTAGGCACTTACCACTTACTTACCCAAATCCGATTGTTAAGGAATGAAAGATCCGATCTCACTGCTTTGAGATCCCGAAGTACCTAAAAGGAATCGATTACCAAAGTGTTTAGGAGCCTTTCCTGCCGAAATCAGCACTTTACTCTTGTAAAAGTCGACAGAATATGAATGAGAAGAACAATAGGCATTCGGCCTAGATACTTACCTTCTTAAATCGTTTGCCAAGGAACATTCAAAGAGATCTATCCTACCTTTATTGTTCGGCCAAGGTGTTTCAAGATAGGGGAAAAGAAGCTTCGGTACCACGATGATATGTATATTTGGCTAGAGAGAGTTTAACAGGGAGAAAAGGGATTTCGACAAAGGGTAAGGTGTAGGTTCGGCTATGGTTGATTCCAATATCAATCAAGGCTGGACTTTGAGAAGAAAAGAAAAGGAAATAGGTTGGAGAGGGTGTAGAGAATTCGGCCAAAAAGAAGGAAAAGTTATATGGCAATGGTGTTTTTGTTTGAGAGAGCATGAGAGAAAATCTAAAAGAAGTGAAGGCTAGCCGAATTTTGTGAAGCAAAACACTAGGCAAATTCGGCCTTATCCCCCCCTAACACCTTGCCGTCCCCTCCCCTTGAGGAATTCAAAATTCGGCCAACTCTTGCTTTGAAATAATTCAAAAGAGTTTGAATTAACTAATGCCTACTTTTTCTCTTGGAATTAATCAAAATAAAAATCCAATAATATCTATTTAATAATCTATTTTAATCTTAATAATATCCTCATTATTAAAAGAGCTTAAACTGAGGAAAAACTCCCCCCTTGTGTCGTCCCATTAATGAGCAAAAAGAGGGATTCCCGCGACTCGAACACAAGCTCCCTTGTTCCCCCTTGTGGCGTCATCTATAGCCCTTAAGTGGCCCTCCTTTTGCCACTTTTCCAAGCTGATTTTTATGCCAAATTATCCACATTTATTCTTATAACCCCCTCTTGCTAAGGATCCCTGCCTTTAAAGGTAAAAACTAAAATTTTCTACCAAATCGAGCCTACTCAAGGCCTTTAATTAAACCTTATATTCCCATAATTAATATCACCGCAGTTCAACCATAGTAAAAATAATTTAATTCCAATTAGCCCCATTTTTAGGATGTTACATTATTACTAATTATTTATTTACCATTTTAGCCTTTAAAAACATCCAATTTTACTCAAATACCAAACCACCAAATTCTACTAACTTGTACATATGGTATTATTACCATTTAAATCCCTTCAATAAAGATTCCACATCCATTTAACCCTTTAACAAAAGAGATCAACATTTGCTCTCTTTTTTTTAATTTAGTCTTTTTTAATTAATTAACCATCTAAACCTTAAAATTTCTTAACAAATATTTAATATGACCCTAATATAATGTAACAACACATTTTAAGGCCAAATCGAAACAGTGGTTTTGAGACCATGAATCTGAAGTAGAAATATTTATTGTGATATTATTTTTAAGGTCTATAGCATGATTGAGTAATTGTGTGAAAATTTCGTTAAGAATTTTACCGATAAAGTGTCCAATTGAACTAGTAAGACTAAATTGCAATAGGTGTAAAATGTGTGTTCTAGAAGCTAAGGGTGTTTAATTGTAATGAACTCTTAAATTGGAGGTCCTTAAATGGTAATTACACCATTATACTTTAAGATGGACAAAATAGACATGCTTAGGTGAAATTTCAAAGTTATGCATTAAGGGCATTTTGGTCATTTGGTTAATAAAGACAAAATCAAACAAATAAAAGATGTTCATCTTTCTAATTTCATCCTCCATAGCCGAATTGAAAAGCCACCATAGCTAGGGTTTTGGCCAAGCTTCCAAGCTCAATTGTAAGTTCGTTCTAGCCCTGTTTTTAATGATTTCCATGTTTTTGAGATCCTTGTAACCTAATCTAGCTATTTCAAGGACTAATTTGAAAGAAAAGCAAAGTTTAAAATTTTACCCATGTTAGACATGCATGTATTTTGATGTCTAATGGTAGAAAATGTATGTTTGATGTTAGGTAAACAACATTTACAAGGTGATTTTCGATGAAAATGTCAAAGACTTATTTGTAAAAGTTGTAAAATGTGTGTAAAAATATGATTAAATAGAAAAATGTGAGTTGTTATGAGTATAAAATAGGTTCGGCTAAGCTTGTGTAATGAAGAAATTGGATGAAAATCATTTTACGAGCCTAGGGACCAAAGAGTAAAAAGTTGAAATATTAGGGGCAAAAATGTAATTTTACCATAAAGTATTTTTGGAATTAAATTGAATAATATGATGATTGAAAAAGTTAAATGTGGCATTATAGATCAAGAAAGATGGGGTTCTGACCTAGATCGGGTTGTGAACTAAATCGAACTATTAGCCATTTTGTACCGAGGTACGTTTGTATGATAAAGATAAGCTCTAAAATAATTGTATTTAACTCTACGGACAAATTCAATGATGATTCGATAAGCAAAGAAATCCCATATGAACCTTAGGAATGGTATAGGATACAAATGTCATGACATTAGGATTGTCGAAATGAGATTTCGTGTAAGATCATATCTGGGATATGGCTTTGGTATGAGATTTCATGTAAGACCATATCTGGGATATGGCTACGGTATGAGATTTCATGTAAGACCATGTCTGGGACATGTCGTCGATTCGAGATTTCGTGTAAGACCATGGCTAGGCTATTGGCATCGATATGAGATTACATGTAAGACCACATTCAGGATATGGCATTGTACGATCTATGTGTGATTTTCGAGTAACCTTAGCAATTTTGAATGGTTCAACAACCAAGGTTGAGATGAGAATGATAGTATAACCGAGTTAGATGACACCGGTAAGTGCGAAACCTATGTGAGTATTGAATGGTGATGAATTGATGACTATAAGGTAAATTTTGTGATGAAATGAGTTATGATCATGAGACTATGATAAGCTTACATTTAATTACGTTATATTATTTGAATGTTATATGCATGGTAAGGTTGCTTATTTCTTGCATACGAGCTTACTAAGCTATATAGCTTACTCCATTTATATTCCATGTTTTATAGTGTCACCAAGCTAGCTCAAGTTGGAGATCATCGGAGATCACTTTACACTATCAAACTATCTTTTAGGTACCTATGATTTCAAACAATTTGAGTTATAGAATGTATAGGAGACTTGGTTATTTTGTTATGTGTCATAATTGTTGTGGCCAAATATGTTAGCTTATATTGGTTGGAAGTTCATTTTGTATAAGGCCATTGGAAATTGGCTAATGTTGGTTATATGTATAATCACATGATGATGTCTTTCATGAGCATGGAAACTTGCATGATTTGAGTTTGTAAGTATGTGATGTTTATGTATGGTAGATGTAGCATGTGAATAATGTGTTGATGTCTTGGTTATGGATGTTTTGGTTGTATGTATATGCTTGAAATGTTGCTAAATCATGTTGAGTAGGTGTGTGCATAAAAGGGTAGCAAAATAGCTTAGTAAACAGCCTTATTTTTGTCCACACGGGTAAATATACGGGCATGTGTCTACACATGGCTTGCCCCACGGGCATGTGATCTGGCCGTGTGTCCCTTGCACCTAAAATGAGAAAATCAGATTACCACACAGCCCAGCAACACGGTCGTATGCCAAGGCCGTGTGACCTATGATTCTTTATGAATTGCAAGTCAGAGTGATACACGCCCTAAAGACATGGCCATGTGAGCCACCAGGCCACAGCACACGAGCGTGTCCCTTGTCACATAGGCGTGTGACCCTTATATGTTTGAAAAATTGTGAAAAAATTCTAAAGTTCTCGGTTTAGTCCTAAACCACTTCCAAAGCATGTTGTAGGCCTCTTAGACTTGTATTAGGGACTTTTTGATTAAATGCAAAATGTTTTAATTTGGACGACAATTTATGGCACGAAAATGTATGTTTGCTTGTGTTTAAGTCCGATAAAGTCTCGTACCCTGTTCCAGCGTCAAATACAGGTAAGGAGTGTTACATTTAGTGGTATCAGAGTTACGATTTAGTAGATTCTCAAAAAAACGTAGCGTGTGTGAGAGTCTAACTATACATGCCATATATATAAACTTTGATATTGTGACGACTCTTGACAATTTATACTGTGTTTTTATACAGTAAATGGATCTCGACCGAAAAGTGGCTGATGACGTTGAAAGTAATGCACCGGCTCCCGCTCAAGGGACCGCGCCATATGAAAGTAGACTAGTGACAGTCAGCCAGGGAGGAGGGGCTAGGGAGGCCTTCCTCTACATGATGAATGAGTGCTATTCAGAGTTTGTTTGAACAAATCCGAATGCTCAACATCCTCCACCCGCTTCTTATCCCCAACCACTTCCCGTAGCTCCCCAAGGTTTGGAATTGGTAAGACTGAATAAGCCTTCGGTTGATAAGATTCAAAAGCAATGGGCTAAAAAATTTAGAACTAATATAGATGATGACCCTGAGAGAATCGATTTCTGGCTTGAGAATACAATCAGGGTATTTGAGGAGTTATCATGTACACCCGAAGAATGCTTGAAATGTGCTATATCATTATTGAGGGACTCAGCATATCACTGAAGGAAGACACTAGTATCTGTGGTACCAAGGGAAAGAGTTACTTGGGATTTCTTTCAAAAGGAATTCTGAAAAAAGTACATTAGTCAGCAGTTCATCGATCAGAAACGTAAAGAATTTCTTGAGCTGAAACAGGGCTAAATGTCAGTGACAGAGCATAAGAGAGAGTTTGTCAGGCTCAGCAAGTATGCCTGAGAATGTGTTTCCTCCAAGACTATTATGTGTAAAAAGTTTGAAGATGGGCTAAACGAGGACGTCAAACTGTTAGTTGGAATCTTGGAACTAAAATAATTTGTTGTATTGGTCGAACGAGCCTGCAAAGCCGAAGAGTTAAGTAAGGGAAAGAGAAAAGCTGAGTTTGAGGCTAGAGATTCGAAAAAGAGGCCGATAAGTAAGTCATTTCAATCTTTGTCAAAGAAATCAAAGGATATGCATATTTGTTCAAATATTTTAGCTGGGTATCCCCACAGAGATCGAAAGAAGCAATATTCAGGTCCTAAGGCCCAGACTACGTCTATAGCGAGCATTGGTTCACTTTATTCGAGACTGCCCTAAAATGGCTGAATGCCAATACTGTGGTTGACGACATCCCGGTGAATGTAGAGTGAATAACCGGGCTTGTTTCAAATGTGGCTTCCAAGATCACTTTATTCGAGACTGCCCTGAAATGGCTGAAAAAGATAATTTTCAGAATGCAAGATCGAGTAACATTGCGGCTAGAGGAAGGCTAGTGAGAAATGCAGGAAATGGGACTAGTAGCCGAGGTGTATCTAAAGATTCAGCTGTGAGATCGAAAGCTAGAGCACCTGCTAAAGCATATGCCATCCGTGCTCGCAATGATGCGTCCTCCCCTGATGTTATCACCGGTACATTTTCTTTCTATGATACTACTGTAGTTTCATTTATTGACCTGGATCGACTCATTCTTATATTTGCATAAATTTGGTGTCTAGTTAGAATTTGCCTATTAAGTCTACTGAGTTTATGATTACGGTGTCGAACCCCTTAGGAAAATATGTTTTAGTTGATAAAGTTTGCAAGAGTTGTCCTTTAATGATTAGGGGTCATTGTTTTCCGGTTGACTTAATGCTTTTGCCATTTGATGAGTTTGATGTGATACTTGGAATGGATTGGTTGACTCTACATAGTAGTGAATTGTAGATGAAAAGTTATTGAATTGAACTGTCAAAACAATGAAATTCTTTGGGATGAATCCGATGAGTCGAGTGAATTGTCTATTGTGAATTCATCGATGAGAGCTCAGAGGTATGTAAGAAAAGATTGTGAAGCATTTCTTGCGTATGTATTGAATACGAAAGTGTCTGAGTTAAAGATTAAATCAGTACCAGTAGTTTGCGAATATCCGGATGTGTCCCCAGAAGAGTTGTCTGGATTACCACCGATCAGAAAGGTAAAGTTTGCTATTGATTTGGTACTGGGGAATGCATCGATATTGATTGCTTCGTATAGGATGACTCTGACTGAATTGAAAGAATTAAAAGCTCAGTTGCGAAACCGAGTTTTTCTCCCTAGGGTGCACCAGTGTTATTCGTCAAGAAAAAAGATGGATCCATGAAACTTTGTATCGATTATCGACAGCTTAACAAGGTAACTATAAAGAATAAGTATCCTTTACCCAGGATAGATGATTTGTTCGACCAGTTGAAAGGGGCAACAGTATTCTCGAAGATAGATTTAAGATCCAGCTACTATCAGCTGAGAGTTAAAGACTCGAATGTGCCGAAAAATGCATTCAGAATGAGGTATGGGCATTATGAATTTCTTGTTATGCCTTTTGGATGAACTAATGCTCCTGTTGTTTTTATGGACTTGATGAATCGGATTTTCCAACTGTATTTCGATAAATTTGTGGTTGTATTTATTGATGACATTTTGATTTATTCTCGGGATGAGATTGAGCATGCGGAACATTTAAGAATTGTGTTGCAGACCTTAAGAGATAAGTATTTGTTTGCTAAATTTAGCAAAAGTGAGTTTTGGCAACAAGAAGTCAAATTTTTAGGACATATTGTCTCCACGGAAGGTATAAGGGTTGATCTGAGTAAGATTTTGGCAATTGTTAATCGGAAACCGTCAAGGAGTGAATTCGATGTTAAAAGCTTTTTGCGCTTAGCTGGGTATTATCGGTGTTTTGTTAAGGGATTCTCGATGATTGCTACACCTATGACTAGACTGTTACAGAAAGATGTTAAGTTTGAATGGTCAGAGAAATGCCAAAAGAGTTTTGAACAATTGAAAGCATTGTTAATTGAGGCACCAATTTTAGTGCAACCTGAGTCCGAAAAGAATTTTGTGATTTTCAGTGACGTGTCATTGAACGGTCTTGGTGTTGTGTTGATGCAAGAGGGAAATGTGATAGCCTATGCCTCGAGACAGTTAAAACCGCACGAGAAGAATTATCCGACACATGATTTGGAATTGGCCGCCATCGTTTTTGCTTTGAAAATTTGGCATCATCATTTGTACGATGAGAAATGTCATATCTTTACCGATCATAAGAGTTTAAAGTACTTGATCACTCAAAAGGATTTGAATTTGCGACAATGGAGATGGCTCAAGTTACTGAAATATTATGAACTAGTGATTGACTATCATCCGGGAAAGTCAAATGTAGTCATAGACACTTTGAGCAGAAAGTTCTTGTTTGCTTTGAGGGCTATGAGTATGAAATTGACTATGTCTAGTGATGGTTCAATTTTGGCCAAGTTGAGAGCTAGACAGATATTTCTTCATCAAATTTGTGAAGCTCAGAAAAATGATAGTGAATTGCAAGCTATAAGAGCTCAGTGTGAATTGGATAGAAATTCAGATTTTCGGATCGGTTTGGATGATTGTTTGATGTTCCGCAATAGAGTATGTGTACCGAAAAATGATGAGCTTATTCAGAAAATTTTACACGAGGCACACAGTGGTTGTCTATCAGTTCATCTAGGCAGTACGAAAATGTATAATGATTTGAAGAAATTGTATTGGTGGTCAGGTATGAAACGAGATATTTCTAAGTTTGTTTCGAGATGTTTTATTTGTCAACAAGTAAAAGTCGAACATCAAGTGCCTTCAGCCTGTGATGATTCCTGAGTGGAAATGGGACAAAATTACGATGGATTTTGTATCCGGGTTACCTCTGACTCCGAAGAAGAAAGATGTTGTTTGGGTCGTTGTTGACCGATTGGCGAAATCGACTCATTTTATTCCAGTACGTACTGACTATTCACTTGATAAGCTAGCGAGTTGTACATTGCTGAGATTGTTAGATTACACGGGGTGCCTATTTCTATTATTTCAGACAGAAATCCTAGGTTTATGTCTCGATTTTGGAAAAGTTGCAAGAAGCTTTGGGTAAAAAATTGAATTTTAGTACCGCGTTTCATCGGTAAACTGACAATCAATCTGAAAGAGTAATTTAGATTCTTGAAGATATGCTCCGATGTTGTGTTCTAGAATTTGAAGGTGGTTGGGAGAAATATCTACCTTGGTCGAATTTGCTTATAACAATAGTTTTCAGTCTAGCATAAAGATGGCACCGTATGAGGCATTGTATGGTCGCAAGTGTCGAACTCCATTGTATTGGACAGGGCTTAGTGAGAAACAGATTCATGGGGTTGACTTTGTTAGAGAAACCGAAGAAAAAGTAAACGTAATTCGTGACTATTTGAAAGCCGCTTCAGATCGACAAAAGTCATACACATATTTGAAAAGAAAAGAGGTCGAATTTCAGATTGGCGATAAGGTATTTTTAAAAGTATCTCTGTGGAAGAAGATTCTGAGGTTTGGCCGTAAAGGTAAGTTGAGTCCACGTTTCATTGGATCGTATGAGGTTATTAAGAGAATAGGGCCAGTGGCATATCAGTTAGCTTTACCGATAGAGTTTGAAAGGATTCATAATGTGTTTCATGTGTCGATGTTGCAACGATACCATTCTGATCCTTCACATGTGATTTCTCCAACGGAGATTGAAATTCGAACGGATATGACCAATGGTGAAGAATCGATCAAGATTTTAGCTCGAGAAGTTAAACAGCTGAGAAATAAAAGCATAGCCCTAGTGAAAGTTTTATGGAAAAAACGTGTGGTCGAAAAGGCTACGTAAGAACCCGAGGAAGCTATGAGAAAACAGTACCCAAACCTCTATTTCGATAAGATTTTTGGGGACGAAAATCCCTAAAGGGGGAGAGTTGTAACAGTCTGTTTTAGGGCCAAATCAAAACAGTGGTTTCGGGACCACGAATCCAAAGTAGAAATATTTATTGTGATATTATTTTTAAGGTCTACAGTATGATTGAGTAATTGTGTGAAAATTTCGATAAGAAATTTTACCGATAGAGTGTCCAATTTGACTAGTAGGACTAAATTGCAATAGGTGTAAAATGTGTGTTCTAGAAGCTAAGGGTGTTTAATTCTAATGAATTCTTAAATTGGCAGTCCTTAAATGGTAATTCGACCATTATACTTTAAAATGGACAAAATAGACATGGTTAGGTGAAATTTCAAAGTTATGCATTAAGGGCATTTTGGTCATTTGGTTAATAAAGACAAAATAAAACAAGTAAAAGATGTTCATCTTTCTAATTTCATCCCCTATAGCCGAATTTGAAGATCCTCCATAGCTAGGGTTTTGGCCAAGCTTCCAAGCTCGATTGTAAATCCGTTCTAGCCCCATTTTTAATGATTTTCATGTTTTTGAGATCATTGTAACCTAATCTAGCTATTTCAAGGACTAATTTGAAAGAAAAGCAAAGTTTAAAATTTTACCCATGTTAGACATGCATGTATTTTGATGTCTAATGGTAAAAAATGTATGTTTGATGTTAGGTATACAACATTTACAATGTAATTTTCGATGAAAATGTCAAATAAGGACTTATTGGTAAAAGTTGTAAAATGTGTGTAAAAATATGATTAAATAGAAAAATGTGAGCTGTTATGAGTATAAAATAAGCTCAGCTAAGCTTGAGTAATGAAGAAATTAGATGAAAATCATTTTACGAGCCTAGGGACCAAAGAGTAAAAAGTTGAAATATTAGGGGCAAAAATGTAATTTTTGCGATAAAGTGTTTTTGGAATTAAATTGAATAATGTGATGATTGAATAAGTTAAATGCGGCATTATATATCAAGAAAGACGAGGTTCCGACCTAGATCGGGGAAAGAACAAGGTTGTGGACTAAATCGAACTATTAGCCATTTTGTTCATACAGTAAAGAGCCTATCAGGATTTTAGCTCAGGAAGTTAAATAGTTGAGAAATAAAAGTTTAGCTTTAGTTAAAGTTCTCTGGCAACATCATAGAATCTAAGAAGCTACCTGGGAACTGGAAGAAGCTATGAAAGTGCAATACCTGAACCTATTTTTTGGTACGATTTTTCGAGGACGAAAATTCCTTTAGGGGAAAGTTGTAACAACCCGTTTTCAATTATGTTGAAAATAGTAGTTTTGGGAACACATGTAAAAGCCCGATTTTGGGTCAAATTGAAATAATGGTTTTGGAACCACAAATCCGAAGTAAAAATATTTATTTTATTATTTTATTAAGGTTTATAATATGATAGAATAATTGTGTGAAAGTTTCTTAAAGAAATTTTACTGTTTGAATGCAAAATTCGGTAAGAATGACTAAATCGCGTAAAGCGTAAAAGTTGAGTTCTATAAGCTAAAAGTGTTTAAAAGCTATAGAACTTTAAGTGAAGGTCCTTATGTTGTAAATAGACCTTTGATATGTTGATTGGACAAATATAGCCATTAATTAGTTTATTTCAAAGATTAATAAAGTAATTTAGCTAATTAAATAAGTAAAATAGTTAAACAACAAATGGTATCATCTTTATGTCCATCTTCACCACCAAAATATTGAAGAGAAAGAAGCCGTAGCTAGGGTTCACATTCGGTCATGGTAGAATTGCTCATTTAGGTATGGTTTTTGTCCCGTTTTTAATGATTTCTACGTTTTTGAGATCGTTACAACTAGGTCTAGCTAGCCCAGGGACTATTTTCAAAAATTTTTAAAGGTCTAGAAAGTTTCCTTTGATGAGTATGCAAGTATTTTGATGTTTTATGATAGAAAATGTATCTTTGTGGTCAGATTAACAATATTTGTTAAGTGATTTTGAGTAAAAATGTTAATTACAAATTAAATTGTGAAATATGCAAATTTGGTGGTTGAAAAGTGAAATAAATGAAATATATGGGCTATTATGAAGTCTATAGAAAATCGGCTAAGCATGGGTAGGATGAAATTGCATGAATTTGTAATTTTATGTAATAAGGACTAAATTGTAAAAGTGTGAAACATTAGGGAAAAATATGTAAATTTTCCAAAATATGAATTATGGACTAAATTGAATAGAATGGATATTGAATGTGTTAAATTTGATATTATATAAATCAAGAAAAGCTAAGATCAGATCAAGATCAGGGAAAAGGCAAAATAGTCGAATAGTCGATAATTTCTATCCAAGCATTACAAGGTAAGTTCATATAATTACAATTGAATTTAAATTATATGTACTTGATTGAAATCTGTGTATTTGTATTGAGGAAATAAGATACTAATGTATTAAATGCCTAATTGATGAAATTCATTGAATACCGAGTCCCGTTTGAACAGTAGAAATTCGTAAGATACGAGTGACATGTCACTAGGGTTACCGTTTGGTTGAGATCCTGCATTTGTTGCGAACTCACCACAGCTCGTATGAGCTTACCGATATCTCAGCTCGTATGAGCTTACTGTTTTCAGCTCGTATAAGCTTACTTTTTTCAGCTCGTATGAGCTTACTGTCCATCAGTCAGGAGGAGCTTACCGATCATGGCTCAAAAGAGCGAAAATGATAATAAATTGACGAATTACCAATTAATACACTTAATGTGTATCACCCGAGTATCTAGCGATATTCTAATTGGTTCAACGGGCACAAAACTGTTACAGGTTATATTATTAATTACAGGTTTGTACAAGATTTATATGAAATGTATGGTATTGATGTTACTTGAAAATTTGTTGTATTGATGGAAAGATACATGTATATGAGATTGAATACCAAATCAATTCCTTATAGTTGAATTAATAGTTATATGCATATTGAAGAACTAACAAATTGATGTATTCTTGCGATAGGCATTTGAATCATTTGATTTGGTTATATTAAGTTGTTTGATTAGATTATAAACGATGGTAAGTTTAAATTCTATTTTTCTTTCCTATTTTTTATAGAAATTCAGAAGCTCGCTCGATTCGGACAACGTCGGAGATTTACATCACACTATCCAGTTGACTATTTGGTACTTTTGAACTAAAAGAAATGTGTAAATGTGACATGTGTAGGCTAGTTATAAAGATGATGATTTTGGTCACTTTAGTTTGTAAAGCTTATATGTTTTGATATGTGTTTAAGCCATGTGATTTGGCTTAATTTGGCATAATGTTTTGGTTGTGTGTATATATATGATATGGTATGTTTTGGCAAATTTTATGATGAAATGTAAATATGCAAATGGTTATATTGAAATGTTGTGAATATATGATTTGAAAATGTTAGGTTGTGATTTGGTATTTGGATGATTATAAGGTTGAATTATGGGACATATTATGTATATGTTTTATGGCTAATGAAGCATGCTAATTTGGTATGCATTTGAATGTGTAAATGGTATTGATTTGAGTATTGAATTGATTATCATTTAAATGGTATGATTTATCTATTGAATGATGTTGGTTAGATGCCTATTTATGTCTTGAAATGGTACCAAATGATCTTGTGTAGGTAAGGCAAAAAGGGTGAGAAATGTGGCTTGAAACATAGCCTATTTTCTTCCACACAGGCAGAGCACACGGGCGTGTGTCTCAACCGTGTGTGATACATGGCCAGATAGCACGGCAATGTATCCCCTAATGATGCATTTAAAATCAAGTCAGTAAGCTCCACACGGCCTCACACACAGGCGTGTGACTAGCTATGTGTCATAAGTCAGTATACCCTACAGGTTTGACACGGCCTAACACACGACCTAGACACGGGCGTGTGAGGCTATTTCGAAAGGGCACACGGGCTTGCGATCAGCCATGTGACCGAAGTCAGTATACTCCTTAATTTTCACACGACCTATCACACGAGCATGTGGCCTGCCGTGTGTTGCAAGTCAGTATGTCCCTTAGTTTGCACACGGGGTAGGACACGGTCTGGGACACGGCCATGTGATCCCAATTCGAATATCCACACGGCCCAAGATATGGACGTGTCTGTTGGCCGTGTGAGACACATGGAATGGCCACACGGGCGTGTGTCCCCTATTTTGAAAACTTTTCTATGTTTTTCCTAAGCATTCATATGTTACTAGTTTAGTTCTGAATGCATGTTTCAAGCTTCGTATGCTTGTTTAAAGGATGTTATAAGTATACATGAATGATATTCATTGGAATTTGAGAAATGTATGAGAAATGAATGTTCTGAATTGTGTCATAAGCCCGGTAATGCCTCGTAACCCATTCCGATGACGGATACGGGTTGGGGTGTTACATTTTTCGGTATCAGAGCTGCGGTTTAGTCGATTCTAGGACTAACGTAGCGTACACAAGTCTAGCTATACATGCCATATATAAACTGCGATGGTGTATTCTTTCCTGACAGTTTCTGAATTATGTTTTATATAGTAAATAGATTTCAATGAGCTGACTCCAGCGATGTAGAAAGTAATGGGCCAGCCTCCATTCACAGAGCCACGCATTCTGAATCAAGACCCATTTTTGGGGGTCATG
The DNA here is from genome assembly GCA_005393395.2 of Gossypium australe. Taxonomy (NCBI): domain Eukaryota; kingdom Viridiplantae; phylum Streptophyta; class Magnoliopsida; order Malvales; family Malvaceae; genus Gossypium; species Gossypium australe. Next base: position 68,522,730 of record CM016624.1, on the reverse strand, counting down.
GAGGAGAGGCTAAAGAAGCCTTCTTCCATATGAAATGGTATTATTTGTCTATTGAATGATGTTGGTTAGCTACCTAGTTATATCTTGTGTAGGTATGGCAAAAAGGGTGAGAAATGTGGCTTGAAACATAGCCTATTTTCTTCTACACGGGCGTGTGTCTCAGTCTTATGTGATACATGGCCAGATAGCACGGCCGTGTGTCCCCTGATGATGCATTTAGAATCGAGTCAGTAAGCTCCACACAACCTCACACACGGGCGTGTGACTATCCATGTGGCATAAGTCAGTATACCCTACAGGTTTGGCACGGCCTAACACACGGCCTAAACACGGGCGTGTGAGACTATTTTGAAAGGGCACACGGGCGTGTGGTCGGCTGTGTGACCCAAGTCAATATACCCCCTAATTTTCACACGGCGGCCGGCCGTGTGTTGCAAGTCAGTATGTCTATTAGTTTGCACACGGGGTAGGACACAGTCTGGGACATGGCCATGTGATCCAAATTCGAATGTCCACACGACCCAAGACACGGGCATGTCTGTTGGTCGTGTGAGACACACGGCCTGGCCACACGGGCGTGTGTCCCCTATTTTGAAATTTTTTCTATGTTTTTGCTAAACATTCATATGTTACTGGTTTAGCTCCGAATGCATGTTTAAATCTCCATATGCTCGTTTAAAGGATGTTATAAGTATACATGAATAATATTCGTTGGAATTTGAGAAATGTATGAGAAATGAATGTTCTGAATTGTGTTATAAGTCCGGTAATGCCTCGTAACCCATTCTGGCTATGGATATGGGTTAGGGGTGTTACACCACAATTCTAATGAGCGAGTTATTATTTTATTTTTATTTAGTGTGTACAGGATATTATTAAGGTAGTATTAAAGTTTCATTACGAAATTTTGACGTTTGAATGATTAATTAGGTAAAAAAGACTAAATCGTAAAAGGTGTAAAAGTTGAGTTCTAGGAGTTAAAAGGGCTACAAGATTATGAAAAGGAAATCAAATGGATTTAAATGGTAATTAAACCATTTGATGAATTAGTGGATAGTTATGGATATGGTTTTAATGAATTATGATAAATTTTAAAGGTTAAAATGGTAAATGAGTAAATAAAGCTAAAATAACTAAGAAATTGTGTTCATCTTCTTCATTTTCACACTTCACCATTGAAAATCACCATTGAAGGATAGGGTTAGGTTCGGCCAAGCTCTCTTTGGTGCATGTAAGTGATTTCAAGCCCCGTTTTTAATAATTTTTATGTTTTTGAGTCTGTTTTAGCTTAATCTAGTGAACTCAGGGGTTAATTTGCAAAATTGTTAAAGTTTGAGGAACTTCCCATGATTTTTTTGAATGATTTTTTATGTTAGTTGATAGATTATGAATCTTGGTTGAAAAATAAACAAGTTTTGTTAAGTGATTTTTGATAAAAATGGTAATTAGGGATTAACTTGCTAAAATGTGAAACTATAGGTTTTATTGTTACATGATGGTAAAAATAAGTTATTTCAAGGTCCCTTGTATATATGATTAAGTTGGATTTAAGTTACAGTGATTAAATTGCAAGATATGGACTTAAGGACTAAATTGTGAAAAGTTAAAATGCTAGGGGAAATTGGTAATTTTCATATATATGATATATGAATTAAATTGAGTACTAGAAGTATTTAATTGATTGAAATTTCCTATTTAGATCAAGATAAACCATGTTCAGATTTAGATCGAGGAAAAGCTAAAGCTTTGGATTAGTTCGATCAAACTTCTATGCCTCTAGTTATCAAGGTAAGTTCGTATGAACTGTATTCGGTTTAATATTGTTTAAATTGAATGCTCATTGTGTTGTTTTAATGTAAATCCATCAATATACAAATGTATCAATGCTATGATGAATTGACGAAAATAGAGTCTCGGTTGAACCTTAGGAATTCTTAGGGTACAAATGACATGTCATTAGAGATTTCATGTTTCGGGTGCTGGTCTTGAAAGTCCTTTCAATGGCTAAGGTCCTGCATTTATTGTGGATACTCCACAGCTCGTGTAAGCAGCATCGTGTAGCTTACATTCCAATCCACAACTCGTGTGAGCAGGCCCATTTCAAAGCTCGTGTGAGCAATGATGTAAAAGAAAGGTTATGGTAATATGTAAAGGCACACTTCGAGTGAACTTTCCTAAGTATCCGCTAAAATTCTAGATGGTTCAACAGGCAAGAAAAGGGAACGGAATGGTAAGTATGAAATTGAAATGAATCATGACATTATGGTACATTGATGAAGCAAAATGTTATGTTTATACATGGTAAACCACATATCTTATGGTTGATTATATATATATATATATATGTATATATATATATCATGATCAAGGATACTAACTTGTGAGTTTTAAGATGTTGTATAGGCTCATACTAAGCTTATGGCATTGGTGTTGAGTTATGTTTAATCTATGAATTGTTTAATAGAAATAGTGAGTTGTGCTTAAGTTTATACGAGCTTACTAAGCCTCGTTGCTTACGTAGTTTTCTTTCCTTTGTTTTATAGATCATCGAGAGCTTGATTTGGTTGGAAACTTGTTAGAGACCTATCACACTATCGAGCAGTTGATTCAGTAGTTTTTGAGCATTTTGTCCAAGGTTTATAATGGAATGTATAAGGTAGTTATAATTGTGTTTTGATGAATATGTAAATGGTAATTTGGTATGTTTGTGCCTTTATGTAACACCCCGTACCCGGTACCGTCGCCGGAGTTGAGCAAGGGGCATTACTAGACTTGACTACTAGTTCAGAACATGAAAATCTTAAAGCAGTCAAACTGCGTTGTGCCGACCAATTCGGCTATAACTCGAGTTATAGAGTTCGAAATTCAGATCCGTAAATTTTCCTTGAAAGTAGACTCATACATCTATTTACCATAATTTTTCTAGAATTTTTCATGTGGCCATTTAGTACAGTTTATTCATCAAAGTTACCCTTATTACACTGCCGGACAGTTCTGACCTGTCCCTATAAAACTGCAGTTATCTCATTGCACAATTTTCATATACTGTTCTAGTTTATACCAACGAAAAATAGACTCAACAAGGGTTCTACACATATATCCCATGCTTCCTAATTATTTTTGTAAAATTTTTGACAATTTTTCCAAAACAGAACAGTGACTCGCGAATGCATTCGGAGTAGGTCTCACTAAAACTGAATTATCTCATAATGTATAAGTCTTTTGCCTACTATGTTTCTTTCATGTAAAAATAGACACAATAAGGTTTAACTCCATGTCTCATTCACCTTTTAATTCAATAAACCCTATTTTGGTGATTTTTCTAACTCATATCACTGCTGTTACTACAAGTTGTTTTGTCACAATTTATGAAGGACTAGCTTCTTACCAAACTCACCTACATTCCTAATTCAAGATTCATTCCGCATATATAAACATTTCCTTAACAAAATGATTAAACTTTGATTTAGAAAGCATACACCTTACCATCAAGAGCCAGCATACACATTAACAACACTACAACATACTTAATTAGAAATTTAGCCATATTCGCATGGCCATTCTTTTAGGGTTTACATGTGAACCGTAAAACTTCCTCAAACAATCCAAGCCTATCCTATACATGCCTTCGTTCAAAACCAACCCAAAATGAAGGAGTACCCCAAAAAGATAGGTTGATAGTGTGAGCGACTTTCCAACGACCCCGATGAGCTTGTGGCTTGCCCCTAATCTATAAAACAGAGGAAACATCTCACACGAGTAAGCGTACTAGCTTAGTAAGTCCCAATTCATTTAAAATTGTAACATCTAATTATTTATGAAGATAAAACAATCCACATATGGTATTCTACATAAACAACTAAGTAAATCGTTTACACAAGGTCAAGTTTAATAATTCAAGGACCTACTTTCATAGTAGTTATTCATGCAAATCAATTGTCCCATAGTAGCATGTTCTAAGTTCAACTTCCGTCAAATTTCTTTCATCAATGACAACTTAGCACAAGTAATAGTTAACATAGCATACCTCACATACTTACCCGAACCATTTTCTTGACAATTTAGTTCTAAATTGTCTTGACAAGGGTTAAACTCCTCTTAGGCAAATTTCATCACCGGCATTTAGCCTGCTAGGCGTAAAGCCCGATAGATAACACCGGCACGAGGCCTGCTAGGCATACAAGCCCGATAGATAACACCGGCACGAGGCCTGCTAGGCATACAAGCCCGATAGATAACACCGGCTCGAGGCCTGCTAGGCATAAAAGCCCGATAGATAACACCGGCACGAAGCCTGCTAGGCATAAAAGCCTGAATGTCAATATATCTTTACCTGCTTTTCACATGTTTACTATGCACATCGAATCATACACCTTAATTACCATTGCATTTAATAAATTTGAAATCAATCAAATCCATCACTATCACGAGCGGCCAACTCATGGTTTTATACCAAGCTTATACAATTTATACCATTCACTAAATATGTAAAGGATCTTTAGATATAAAGTAGCTCAAAAACTTACTCATCCACCTTGCATTAGTCCCAACAATTGCCATATATTCTCAACATGAATCATCAATCAACATGTAACTATACATTCGGCCATGATGCATTGGAATACTAACATTCATTAATTTTTAAAAATCAAGATAACCATAATTTACTCTTTGGCATAATTTAACCAAGGGACTTACCTCAGTTGTCGATAAGCCGTGCAAATCGGCTACTCGATAATCTTTGTCTTTCCTCGATCTTGATCTTTCTCTTTTGTTCCCGATCTAATTGATTCAATTTCAACCAATTAACTACACTTCCATTCAATTCGAGAGCAAAATCATAAATACATGATTTCAAGACATAACGATGTGCATTCGGCATACATCCCCTACTTTGTTCAAGTGCTTTCAATTTATTAGGAAACACTTTGGCGACAATTTCCTTGATGTGTTTTAACTTACAACTTACCTTCTTATCTAGCCGTACCTTAACTTATATAATTACACATATATAATCAAACACATTAGCTCAAATTCTTTTTCTATTATGGCCGAATGTACTACTTCCATACCCTTGCATTTTTCTTCAATATACAACCAAGAAACAAGCTAGATAACCACAACTTATTCATCCTAATTCCAGCCGAATATTAGCTTGTTTAAACCCAAATTTAACATGATTCCTTTATTAGCATCCTAAGCAAATAATTACTACATTCATAAGACTTATTAAATCAAGCTAAGGTATCCACCATTTCTTTTCTTTTTCTATCTATCAAACAATGTAACCAACCATAGACAACATGCTTTCATCACACATGAAAAGGCCTTAGAACTAAGTCATGGCCGAATCTAAGGAGAGCTTAGCTCTCAAAATTTTTTTGCACAAAAACTCGATAGTATGTAGGACTACCAACCAACCATGCAAAACCATTCATCCATGTCTAATCACTATACAATATAAGTATAGCCGAACATTAACACAAAGGAAAAAGGATTCAAGATTGGTGGTCTCACATTCGGCCAACTAGTAGGGTACTTTCAAGCCAAACAACATAATCTTCTCACCCATTTTATGCCATTTCTTTTCATACCATCTAACTTATCAACTCAAGAAGCTACAACATTAGCACCCATGGCCGAATCTCCTTCTACCCATATTAACAAAGTTTTTTGCTTGTTTCAAAAGAAAAGATTAAGAATTTAAGCCATATCAAGGTGAGTTTTCAAAATCAAGATCAAACTCTTACCTATCCTAGTGCATGCAAGGCCGAATAGGGGGATGAAGCTCTTCCCTTCTCTTCCAAGTAGGAATCGGCAAGGATGAATGAAAGAGGAGAGAATTTTTTTTTCTTTTTGTTATTTTAACAAAAATCATAGCATGCTTTTTCAAAAATCAAAATATGTATAAATTAAAAACATATTTTCCTAGCATGCTTTAATATAATAATGCCTAAGTTTCATAAAAAAAATAAAATAGAGAGCATATATGCATGCTTGCCGTCCACCTTGTTCAAATGTGGGGAATTTGACATGCAAATTCCCATGTTTTATGAACAATTCATTTAGCTCCCTTTTCATTAATGCCCACTACATTAATCCTTCTTGCAATTTAAGCCTTCTTAGCAAATTAAACACTTAGATAGCTGAAATTTTCTACGAGATTTTTACACCCACTAAAAGCACACATAACAAACACAAGACATAATATTATAATATCTCACAGGCTCGGATTCGTGGTCCCGAAACCACCGTTCCGATTAGGGTCAAAATTGGGCTGTTACAACTCTCCCCCCCTTAAGGATTTTCGTCCCCGAAAATCTTACCGTTAAAAAGGTTCGGATATTGTCGCTTCATTGACTCTTCAGGCTCCCACGTAGCCTCTTCAACTCCGTGACGATTCCATAGAATCTTTACTAATGGAATTCTTTTATTTCTTAACTCTTTGATTTCCCGAGCCAAGATACGGATCGGTTCCTCATCATAGGTCAAGTCAGACCGAATTTCAATCTCTGACGGGGTGATCACATGGGACGGATCCGATCTGTATTTGCGAAGCATCGAAACATGAAATACATTGTGTATCTTTTCTAACTCGGAGGGCAATCTTAATCTATAAGCAACCGGTCCAATACGTTCAATAACTTCGTACGGTCCGATAAATCTCGGGCTCAACTTGCCTTTCTGACCGAATCGGAGTATTTTCTTCCACGGAGAAACTTTTAAGAACACCCGATCTCCGACCTGAAATTCAATGTCCTTACGTTTTAAATCGGCATAGGACTTTTGACGATCCGAAGCAGCTTTCAAATTACTCCGAATAACGACCACCTTCTGTTCTGTTTCTTTAATCCAATCAACCCCGTGTATCTTGTTCTCACTGAGCTCAGTCCAATACAATGGTGTGCGACATTTTCGACCATATAAGGCTTCATAAGGTGCCATTTTTATGCTAGATTGAAAGCTATTATTGTAAGCAAACTCAATCAGGGGTAGGTATCGTTCCCACGTACCTTCGAACTCGAGAACGCAACACCTCAACATGTCCTCAAGTGTCAAAATAGTTCGCTCAGACTGACCGTCTGTTTGCGGATGGAAGGCTGTACTAAAATGAAGTTTAGTACCTAATGCCTCTTGCAACTTCTTCCAGAATCGCGAGGTAAATCTTGGGTCTCTATCTGAAACAATGGAACTCGGTACACCGTGCAATCTTACAATCTGCGACACATACAATTCGGCGAGCTTGTCAAGTGAATAGTCGGTACGTACCGGCACAAAATGAGCTGACTTAGTCAATCTATCAACGATGACCCAAACGGCATCTTTCTTACTCGGTGTCATAGGGAGACCGGATACAAAATCCATAGTAATTTTATCCCATTTCCATTCGGGTATCATAATCGGCTGAAGTAATCCGGAAGGTACCTGATGCTCAGCTTTCACTTGTTGGCAGATTAAGCATTTGGAGACAAATTCAGAGATGTCCCGTTTCATGCCGGGCCACCAATAAAACTGCTTCAAATCGTTATACATTTTTGTACTACCCGGGTGTATCGACATTCGGCCATTATGGGCCTCACTCAGAATCATTTGTATCAAATCTGAGTTCATTGGAACACACAATCGATTTTTATACTTCAAACAGTCATTTGCATCTATCTGGAAGTCTGATTCTGTAGCGTTCTCACACTGAACCCGAATAGCTACTAACTTTTCGTCAACTTTCTGTGCCTCGCAAATTTGCTGAATAAACATCGGTCTTGTTTGCAGCTCGGCTATGATCGAACCATCCTCAGACATCGTCATCCGTGTGTTTAATGCACGCAGAACAAATAATGATTTTCGACTCAACGCATCCGCCACCACATTAGCCTTCCCCGGATGGTAGTCAATCACTAATTCGTAATCTTTCAGCAATTCTAACCATCGGCGTTGTCTCAAATTTAGATCTTTCTGAGTCATTAAATATTTCAGACTTTTGTGATCTGAATAAACATGACATTTTTCGCCGAATAAATAGTGACGCCAAATTTTTAATGCAAACACAATGGCTGCTAACTCCAGATCGTGAGTTGGATAATTCTTTTCATGTGGCTTCAATTGTCTTGAAGCGTAGGCTATGACCTTGCCTTCTTGCATCAGAACACAACCCAACCCACTTAAAGATGCATCACTAAAAATAGTAAATTCTTTACCCGATTCAGGCTGAGTCAGCACTGGAGCCTCGGTTAAAAGGGCTTTCAACTGCTCGAAACTCCTCTGGCATTTTTCTGACCACTCATATTTGACATCCTTCTGTAGTAGTCTCGTCAAAGGTGCAGCTATCACGGAAAAACCTTTTACAAATCGTCTATAATATCCCGCGAGGCCTAGGAAGCTTCGGATTTCAGAAACATTCTTTGGTGGTTTCCACTCGAGTATGGCTGCTATTTTGTTTGGATCCACCCGAATTCCTGACACCGAAACCACATGACCCAAGAAGCTGACTTCGTTCAACCAAAACTCACACTTACTGAATTTTGCATATAAACGATGATCCTCAAGGTTTGTAGTACTTCTCTCAAGTGCTCAACGTGTTCCGCTTCACTTTTGGAGTAGACCAATATATCATCGATAAACACTACTACAAACCGATCCAAAAACCGTCGGAAGACCCGGTTCATGAGATCCATAAAAACGGCAGGTGCATTGGTAAGCCCAAAAGGCATAACCAAAAACTCATAGTGCCCGTACCTCGTTCGAAATGCCGTCTTTGGCACATCGGAATCTCTGACTCGTAATTGATAATAGCCCGATCTCAAATCTATTTTCGAAAACACTGAAGCCCCCTTTAACTGATCAAATAAATCATCGATCCGAGGTAACGGGTATTTATTCTTTATGGTCACCTTATTTAGTTGCCGGTAGTCGATACACATTCGCATTGTCCCGTCTTTCTTTTTCACAAACAAGACTGGTGCTCCCCACGGAGAAAAACTCGGTCGTGCGAAACCCCTCTCGGTCAATTCTTGCAACTGCGCTTTCAATTCCTTTAATTCAGTAGGCGCCATTCGGTACGGAGCTATCGAAATTGGGGTCGCATCCGGCACTAATTCAATGCCGAACTCAATCTCTCGTACTGGGGGTAAGCCCGGTAATTCTTCAGGAAACACATCGGGGTATTCACACACAACTGGTACCGATTCCATTAGTTTCTCGGACAGTTTATTATCCAGTACATAAGCCAAATAGGCCTCACACCCCTTTCTCACATACTTTTGGGCTACCATCGAGGATATCACTGTAGGCAACTCATTTACATCACCGGATTTTATTCTAATTGTCTCACCGTTTCGGCATTTCAGATTAATAAGCTTCCTTTTGCAATCCACCACTGCCTCATGTGAAGTTAGCCAATCCATACCCAAGATTATATCAAATTCATCGAAGGGCAACAACATTAAGTCTGCTGGAAAGCAATAGTCTCGTACCATCAACGGGCAACCTCTACACACTTTATCTACAAGCACACATCTACCCAAAGGGTTGGACACACGAATTACGAACTCGGTAGACTCAACTAGCAGAGTCTTACCAAATTTTAAAGTTTCACACACATAAGAATGAGTCGAACCAGGATCAATTAGTGCAATCACAGTAGTATCAAAAAGAGTGAAAGTACCAGTAATGACGTCGGGGGAGGAAGCATCCTCTCTAGCTCGCGCAGCATATGCTCTCGCCGGAGCTCTAGCCTCAGATCGATCTGTAGTGTTCTTCGTTCCTTTCTGGCTACCACCTACATTGCCTGAATGTCTGGGTGGTCTACCTCGCATTGGTACGCTGTTCGGTGTAGTATTTTGAACGGCATTCTGCTCAGCTAATTTCGGACACTCTCGGATAAAATGACCCGACGATCCACACTTATAGCAAGTCCGATCATGGAATCTACAACTCCCTGAGTGCCATTTCCCACAGTGCTTGCATTCAACTCTGGTCTGTGGAATGTTACCAACACTGGCTATCGAGGTAGCTCGGGAGCTCATAGGAGGTCGATCCCGTCTAGGTGGATCTGTAGTAGTTTTCTGTCGGTTGTAGTCATCTCTGGGCCTCTTGCTCGTGGGATGGAAGACTTTACCCGAAGACCTCTTTCGGATATCTCTGGCTTCGGTATCGGCCTTTCTTTTCTCCTTCCCGAGCTCTTCAGCTTTGCAAGCTCTCTCAACTAAAGTTACAAATTCTTGGATTTCAAGAACGCCAACAAACATCTTTATGTCTTCATTTAGGCCGTCTTCGAATCTTTTACACATAATGGCTTCAGTAGAGACACACTCTCTAGCATAACGGCTGAGCCTGACAAATTTTCTTTCATACTCCGTTACAGTCATTCGTCCTTGTTTCAGCTCAAGGAACTCTTTTCGTTTTTGATCAATAAACCTTTGGCTAATATACTTCTTGCGGAATTCAGTTTGGAAGAAATCCCATGTCACTCTTTCTTTCGGAACCACTGATACTAGTGTGTTCCACCAGTGATATGCAGTGTCCCGTAGTAAGGATATAGTACATTTCAAGCATTCATCCGGAGTACAAGACAGCTCACCAAGTACCCGAATAGTGTTATCGAGCCACATCTCGGCTCTCTCAGCATCATCATCGTCATTGGCTTTAAATTCTTCGGCCCCATATTTTCGAATTTTGTCAACTGGGGGCCTACTAGATCTCATGGGATCTATTACTGGGGGAGCTAGAGGATCCGGAGTTGGATTATTCGGGGGTGGAGGTTGGGGCATATTCGGGTTATTCTGAATAAATTGGGCAAACCAATCATTCATCATTCGATAAAAGGCTTGCTTTGTCTCTCCTTCGTGGCTACCCGAAACAGGTCGAGAGTCTATCGGCGCTGATCCATGGGTACGGTCAGGCGCCACGCTCTCCACATCATCAGCCACAGCTCTTTCTGGTTCGGAATCCATTTACTATACAAACAAAAATTCAGGTTGTCAGAAGTCACCACACTATCAACATATAACCACAGGCATGTATAGCTAGACTCACACGCGCCACGGTAGTCCTAGAATCGACTAAACCGTAAGCTCTGATACCAATCAAATGTAACACCCCGTACCCGGTACCGTCGCCGGAGTTGAGCAAGGGGCATTACTAGACTTGACTACTAGTTCAGAACATGAAAATCTTAAAGCAGTCAAACTGCGTTGTGCCGACCAATTCGGCTATAACTCGAGTTATAGAGTTCGAAATTCAGATCCGTAAATTTTCCTTGAAAGTAGACTCATATATCTATTTACCATAATTTTTCTAGAATTTTTCATGTGGCCATTTAGTACAGTTTATTCATCAAAGTTACCCTTATTACACTGCCGGACAGTTCTGACCTGTCCCTATAAAACTGCAGTTATCTCATTGCACAATTTTCATATACTGTTCTAGTTTATACCAACGAAAAATAGACTCAATAAGGGTTCTACACATATATCCCATGCTTCCTAATTATTTTTGTACAATTTTTGACAATTTTTCCAAAACAGAACAGTGACTCGCGAATGCATTCGAGTAGGTCTCACTAAAACTGAATTATCTCATAATGTATAAGTCTTTTGCCTACTATGTTTCTTTCATGTAAAAATAGACACAATAAGGTTTAACTCCATGTCTCATTCACCTTTTAATTCAATAACCCTATTTTTGGTGATTTTTCTAACTCATATCACTGCTGTTACTACAAGTTGTTTTGTCACAATTTATGAAGGACTAGCTTCTTACCAAACTCACCTACATTCCTAATTCAAGATTCATTCCGCATATATAAACATTTCCTTAACAAAATGATTAAACTTTGATTTGAAAGCATAAACCTTACCATCAAGAGCCAGCATACACATTAACAACACTACAACATACTTAATTAGAAATTTAGCCATATTCGCATGGCCATTCTTTTAGGGTTTACATGTGAACCGTAAAACTTCCTCAAACAATCCAAGCCTATCCTATACATGCCTTCGTTCAAAACCAACCCAAAATGAAGGAGTACCCCAAAAAGATAGGTTGATAGTGTGAGCGACTTTCCAACGACCCCGATGAGCTTGTGGCTTGCCCCTAATCTATAAAACAGAGGAAACATCTCACACGAGTAAGCGTACTAGCTTAGTAAGTCCCAATTCATTTAAAATTGTAACATCTAATTATTTATGAAGATAAAACAATCCACATATGGTATTCTACATAAACAACTAAGTAAATAGTTTACACAAGGTCAAGTTTAATAATTCAAGGACCCACTTTCATAGTAGTTATTCATGCAAATCAATTGTCCCATAGTAGCATGTTCTAAGTTCAACTTCCGTCAAATTTCTTTCATCAATGACAACTTAGCACAAGTAATAGTTAACATAGCATACCTCACATACTTACCCGAACCATTTTCTTGACAATTTAGTTCTAAATTGTCTTGACAAGGATTAAACTCCTCTTAGGCAAATTTCATCACCGGCATTTAGCCTGCTAGGCGTAAAGCCCGATAGATAACACCGGCACGAGGCCTGCTAGGCATACAAGCCCGATAGATAACACCGGCACGAGGCCTGCTAGGCATAAAGCCCGATAGATAACACCGGCGGAGCCTGCTAGGCATAAAAGCCCGATAGATAACACCGGCACGAAGCCTGCTAGGCATAAAAGCCTGAATGTCAATATATCTTTACCTGCTTTTCACATGTTTACTATGCACATCGAATCATACACCTTAATTACCATTGCATTTAATAAATTTGAAATCAATCAAATCCATCACTATCACAAGCGGCCAACTCATGGTTTTATACCAAGCTTATACAATTTATATCATTCACTAAATATGTAAAGGATCTTTAGATATAAAGTAGCTCAAAAACTTACTCATCCACCTTGCATTAGTCCCAACAATTGCCATCATATTCTCAACATGAATCATCAATCAACATGTAACTATACATTCGGCCATGATGCATTGGAATACTAACATTCATTAATTTTTAAAAATCAAGATAACCATAATTTACTCTTTGGCATAATTTAACCAAGGGACTTACCTCAGTTGTCGATAAGCCGTGCAAATCGGCTACTCGATAATCTTTGTCTTTCCTCGATCTTGATCTTTCTCTTTTTGTTCCCGATCTAATTTGATTCAATTTCAACCAATTAACTACACTTCCATTCAATTCGAGAGCAAAATCATAAAATACATGATTTCAAGACATAACGATGTGCATTCGGCATACATCCCCTACTTTGTTCAAGTGCTTTCAATTTATTAGGAAACACTTTGGCGACAATTTCCTTGATGTGTTTTAACTTACAACTTACCTTCTTATCTAGCCGTACCTTAACTTATATAATTACACATATATAATCAAACACATTAGCTCAAATTCTTTTTCTATTATGGCCGAATGTACTACTTCCATACCCTTGCATTTTTCTTCAATATACAACCAAGAAACAAGCTAGATAACCACAACTTATTCATCCTAATTCCAGCCGAATATTAGCTTGTTTAAACCCAAATTTAACATGATTCCTTTATTAGCATCCTAAGCAAATAATTACTACATTCATAAGACTTATTAAATCAAGCTAAGGTATCCACCATTTCTTTTCTTTTTCTATCTATCAAACAATGTAACCAACCATAGACAACATGCTTTCATCACACATGAAAAGGCCTTAGAACTAAGTCATGGCCGAATCTAAGGAGAGCTTAGCTCTCAAATTTTTTGCACAAAACTCGATAGTATGTAGGACTACCAACACAACCATGCAAAACCATTCATCCATGTCTAATCACTATACAATATAAGTATAGCCGAACATTAACACAAAGGAAAAAGGATTCAAGATTGGTGGTCTCACATTCGGCCAACTAGTAGGGTACTTTCAAGCCAAACAACATAATCTTCTCACCCATTTTATGCCATTTCTTTTCATACCATCTAACTTATCAACTCAAGAAGCTACAACATTAGCACCCATGGCCGAATCTCCTTCTACCCATATTAACAAAGTTTTTTGCTTGTTTCAAAAGAAAAGATTAAGAATTTAAGCCATATCAAGGTGAGTTTTCAAAATCAAGATCAAACTCTTACCTATCCTAGTGCATGCAAGGCCGAATAGGGGGGGATGAAGCTCTTCCCTTCTCTTCCAAGTATCGGCAAGGATGAATGAAAGAGGAGAGAATTTTCTTTTTCTTTTTGTTATTTAACAAAAATCATAGCATGCTTTTTCAAAAATCAAAATATGTATAAATTAAAAACATATTTTCCTAGCATGCTTTAATATAATAATGCCTAAGTTTCATAAAAAAATAAAATAGAGAGCATATATGCATGCTTGCCGTCCACCTTGTTCAAATGTGGGGAATTTGACATGCAAATTCCCATGTTTATGAACAATTCATTAGCTCCCTTTTCATTAATGCCCACTACATTAATCCTTCTTGCAATTTAAGCCTTCTTAGCAAATTAAACACTTAGATAGCTGAAATTTTCTACGAGATTTTACACCCACTAAAAGCACACATAACAAACACAAGACATAATATTATAATATCTCACAGGCTCGGATTCGTGGTCCCGAAACCACCGTTCCGATTAGGGTCAAAATTGGGCTGTT